>JASAMW010000920.1:0-15980 GCA_030247985.1 Epsilonema sp. ZAB3_2
TTTAATCCTATGTAGCAAGCTATTGTTTGGTCTTGCTGATACTTTGGTATGTACTGTATGTACTGTGTACATGTAGCTAGTGTATGTACAAGTAGGCTCCTAGGCATGTGGTTCCAGAGTAGGCTACCATCATTAGCTGCTTGAACCTACGTTTCAGCAGAGCTTTACTACCTTCAGAGCTGCATAGTGCAAGGGGCTGAAGAACTGCTTGCACTAGAAGACCTGCAATGAAGCCACCCAGACTGACCAGGCTTGAGCAATGGTCCCGGGAACTACCAAGAGGGAATATGCCCCGACCGAGAAACTGGTGCAACTGGAAACCCCAGTTCGCCCGGGTTCGAACGTCGTGAGGGCACGACTTTCCCCTGGGAACCATGTAAAGAAATGGACTTCAACCTCTCAGATATCCTGCCTTAACTCTCATTCGGCTGCCCGCTCTCGCTGCTCGTACGTATGGCTGGGCCCTTTTCATCTCAGCCGCGTCTCTCGCTCGCTCGTACGTACAGCTGAGCGGCCCTTTTATCTTGGCAGCCTCGCCTCTCGCTCGTCTGGGCTGCACGCCGAGCTGATGCAATTGCAAGGAGACGACCGGACAATGCAAATGCAGTTCATTATGTATCTACAAAAGATACTGCCGATCAAAGACAGGTCGCGGGCAAGAATTGAGCTCTCCCCAGACACCCGTTATGTACCATATAAAAGGGGGGTGCAGGGCTCGATTCCTCAGTCTTCTCCGACTTTCTGCCAGCGTCTACTCGCCTCAAGACCTGCCTGCTTTCCTGTCCAGTCGGCCTAGCCAGGGTAGCCTGGGAGGTGGTACTGTAGCACTTGCTGCGCACTTGTGTAGCGCTGGTGCTACAGAGGCCGCCCGCCCTAGCAAGCCCAAGCTGTGGCTGGCCTCATCTCCTTGCTGGCTCCAGTCTTCTCAGCAGGCCCCCTGTAGCAGCTCTGCCAGGGGACTCATCATTGCTGCCCCAGCCCTGCTCTACTGCTGCCATCTGCCTACTTCTTTTGTATCTTCATAACCCTGTGTTTTACCTGCGTTTGTACTACTTGTTTTACTATCGTTTATATTCATCAACTGTATGTATGAAGAGCTGCTGATAAACTTTTACCTGCGGAAGGAATGCCTGCAGTACAGTTGAGCCCCTCTTTTGTCCATTGGGCACCAGCATTCGTGTCAGCTCAACTAGCCAGTGCCTGAGTTGGAGAGGTGCTGCTACGCCATGGAGTCGCCCAAGTCTCATCCCGAGCTTGGTCGTTAGGATTGTCTGAGCTGCTTTGGGACATCTAAGGGTTTGCCGCCCGCAAGGATCGTTGCGACCGCAGAGCCTTCGCGGCTTAGCCACTCGTTTCGTACCCCCACGGCGCCCACGAAGAGTGGTCGGGTCACTGCAACAGGATTCTCAGGCCCTCTGCACTGTGTCCGTAAGGTTCCGGCAGGCAGCCGAGAGTTACCCTGGACCCGGAACCCTACATAATAACTTCTCTCAATTTGGCCAGGGCTTTTGGCAAATCAAACTAGACAAAGAATCCATTCCAAAAAGAGCTTTTACTATGTATGTATGTACGTATTGTATGTTATGTACCTAGAATGGGCCAACAATACGAGTTCCAATAGGAGTACAATTTTTGCGCCAGCTAGGGCAGTGACCACATGTAATGACACTTTTGTTCCCAAAACATTCATGCTTGCTTTTCGTGTTTGGTCATCCATCTTGGGGTTCATCAAACTTCGTATTTGAGCCAAGCCAATCTTCTCTGATTCATCTATTCATCATCATACCAAAACTTTAGTGTGAAATGCGACCCTTGTGACTTCGATCTAATTGAACGTTTATCCTTCTAAGCTAGTGATGGTGTAAAATCGAAGCTTAGCATCAACTGAACAAAAACTGCCCAAACTGCTCAAATAGCCATGTATAGCGATAGCCTCAAATAGCCGTAAATCAAAACACAAATTGGGTGCATGCAGTAAGAAATCCGCGATAGTGGTGGCGGTTGCCTGCGATCACAACAATTTTTGCCTATTCTTTGGCCTCGATGACAAAAAGGTGACATGCAGAATGTTCTGTAGAGTGCAGTGCATGGATCTGATACAGACACCAAAATGGGGTTCAACGCAATAATAGACAGGTTCTTTGCAACTGGTTAGCATTCTTGAGCTTACTTATGTGGAATTGGAGTCAGCAATCCTATTGTATCCAAACAGTTGAACATTACAAAAGCAAGAGTGGAAATAGCGTCCATAAGTAGAATAAATCATGATTCAAGTAGGAAGGCGTTTCATCAAGCGGGTGGCGGTTTGGTTTTCGGTTTGACGTTGATGGCGGTTTAAGTTATGTAGCTATGTATGTAAGTATAGCAGGACAAGGAAAAGAAAGAGAGTACAATACACGTACAGTATTAAGTGCACAGTTGAGCAGATCACTGGTGTTTACCCGCTCTTTCTCAGAGCCGAGTAAGTACGAGTAAAATTACTCGGGTAAACAGATTGTCGAGTAAAACTGAGTAACTTTACTCGGATGGGAGCCTTACTCGGGTAAAATACCCATAATTTGCCCGAGTACTCGAGTAATCATACATCACATTCTGGTGTCCAAAATGGTGACTTTCATCTGGTTTTGGCGTAAAAGGCTGTTCAGCTTGACCTTCTCTAGCTGACCCTGATTACAAAAATTGCGCTTTTCCAACAATATCCCTATAAACAGGAATGGATTTATCCGTAGCGAGAAGCGAAAATTTTTGCGCAACGGATGAAATCCAGTGGATGGAATGAAAAGTCGGTTGGAATTTTTTTCGAAATTTTTCGAACTAAAGTGTTATTTTTATCTGTAAATTTTGGCAAAAAATTTCAATTTTAAAAAAAAAATTCGTAGCTCGATCCATAGCGTTTTATCCATAGGTTTTGGGAAAAGTATCCATAGCATTTGCTATGGATATAATTAAGCCGACCAGCCGACAATTATGAAGAGGAAGCGCCGACAGTACAAAACGAGAGCTATGGATAGATTAAAAATGACCGACAACGTTGTGTCGAAAATTTTTTGTCGGCTTATGCTATGGATATTTTTTTGTTTTGCTATGGATATTTTTTTTTTTGCAAATTTTTTTTGAAAACTTATGGATACTTTCGTGAAAAGTTATGGGTACTTTGTTATGGATCGAACAACACCTTTAGCAATTTCGACTGCAATTGCAATGGATAGATCACATCAACGGATGGAACGCCTACTATACCAAAAGCTATGGATAAAATGGAAAATTTCTGCGCGTCACATATGTGTGACTTTTCCTGTTTAAAGGGATAAGAACCAATAATTGCACTTGCTTTTGGAAGTCAAAAGTACACATTGTCACGAATTTGAGCGGGCCATCTTGGGATTTCGCATACTCGGGTAAATTTACTTGAGTAAAACGGGTGAGTAAGAAGAAAAGCGCTAAAAATCAATCAAAATTTTACTCGGGCAAATTGGCGAGTACGAGTAAACTTGCTGGTTGAAGGAGCGAGTACGAGTAAAATCGAGTAAATCCCTCAGGCTCCCGGGTGAGTACGAGTAAATTTACTCGGCTCAAAAAGTGCCGAGTACTCGAGTACAAGTACTCAAAATTTTTACTTGCACACCAGTGGAGCAGATGTCCAAAAATTTCCCTTGTCCAATCACAAATGTTCCCGTTTACAGTAGGTATATCCCACATACATGTACCTTTCATCTGCTCTCCTAGACCACCAATGTGAAAGTCCGACATAGCGCCAATATTATTGACAGCGCAGAACGGAGTCAACACTGTTTCAATCTCTCCCCTCACCCTTGCCACTTGCCAGTCGCCTGTAGGGATGTACTGAATGGTGCAAACATTGGTGCAGAAAAGTACTACACACACATACATGGGACAAACTGGACAAAGAGAATTTGGCTGGGCTCCGTCGTTTAGGCGATAGGCGCTGCCCCTTGGCTATGTTGGTATGCCCCTCAGCTTTATGGGAGAGAAAAGAGAGAGTGGGTGGGCCGGAGGAAAGCGGCGGCTTGAGCTAGATGGAGCAGAATGCCTTGGAATGAGAGGAAGTGACGAATTGCACCTGTTGAACCAGGAGGCGTCTTTTATGGTGGGGAGATAAAAATATGTTCAGGGCGGGCAAAGTAGCCCCGCGCTAGAGTACCCGCACCTGTGGCTGAAAGCAGAGCAGATTGGGGGGGGGGGGGGGGCGGCTGAATGAACCAAAAGAATTTATGGCTGGATTATGGATAGCCCAGACGATTGCCACTCCAAGATAGGAGAGCGTCCCAGCCTGGTAAAGAATTAAGAGACGTTTTCTGTAGCGGTCGCATAGTACGCGGATGGGGGGTATTTTTGGAAATCGAGATTATATGCCTATCGAATTCCCCATCAAAAACTGCATATTTTGATGAATTTTTAAGAAAAATTTTCTTCAGGCATCATCGAGATATTGAGGGGTAAAGGTTGGAAGATCGCATTTTGCCGTTTTTCAGCGTTTTCGGCCATATTTCAGCAACCAGAGTGTATGGCGGGCTACAATTTGGCACACATATATGCCCCATAGGGACCCATGTCTGGACCAAATTTGAGCCCAATCTGCCACTTGTATGGCGAGATATAGTGTCGGAAAGCTCACACTTAAGTATTTTGCACCTGTTGCAAATTCGGTTATATGAATACCACGGCGCGAATATACTGCCTGCACGGCGAAAAAATTTGACAGAAGGTAGAGGAGGCTTAGGCCTACAAACTTTATTACTACAGCAAAATTTTTCTATATTTGGAATTTTGACTACGGGCCTCTTGAAAGTTGAAAAATTCAGCAAAAATGCTCCCACTTTTTCTATTATCCTAGATAAAAGAGCAATACCACTGAAATTTTTTCCTCATAAGTAACCTATCTTATGTAGAATTTGATGTAGATTTCAAAAATAAAATTGGTTTTCCCAAAAAATTAACCCTTACCCAAAAATTGTCAAAAATATACTACTTTTGCACAATTATATGCTAGGGGTTAAATTTTTTGGGAAAACCAATTTTATTTTTGAAATCTACATCAAATTCTACATAAGATAGGCTACTTACGAGGAAAATGTTTCAGTGGTATTGCTCATTTATCTTGAAAAATAAAAAAGTGGGAGCATTTTTGCTGAATTTTTCAACTTTCAAGAGGCCCGTAGTCAAAATTCCAAATATAGAAAAATTTTGCTGTAGTAATAAAGTTTGTAGGCCTAAGCCTCCTCTACCTTCTGTCAAATTTTTTCGCCGTGCAGGCAGTATATTCGCGCCGTGGTATTCATATAACCGAATTTGCAACAGGTGCAAAATACTTAAGTGTGAGCTTTCCGACACTATATCTCGCCATACAAGTGGCAGATTGGGCTCAAATTTGGTCCAGACACATGGGGCATATATGTGTGCCAAATTGTAGCCCGCCACACACTCTGGTTTCTGAAATATGGCCAAAAACGCTGAAAAACGGCAAAATGCGATCTTCCAACCTTTACCCCTCAATATCTCGATGATGCCTGAAGAAAATTTTTCTTAAAAATTCATCAAAATATGCAGTTTTTGATGGGGAATCCGATAGGCATATAATCTCGATTTCCAAAAATACCCCCCATCCGCGTACACTATAGGCTACTCTCAATCCTCACAGAAAACGTTTCTTAATGAATCTGTTAAAGCTAGCCAAAGCAGAAAGCTAACCTCGGTCCTTCATTTTGTTTCCAAAATCACACACAGTGCACATTTTTTGTATCAAACGAGGGCAGTAAGCCGCACCTGAACGAAGATTGATGAACGTGTGCATTGCACCACGATTGAAAACGTGAATAGGCCCGGAGCAAGGCAGTGGCTCACAATGCAACCAGCCAGCTTCAGCTTTTCGCAAGACATGTTTCTCAGGGTCAAACAAAGCACCGTGTAGCCGGACGGTGTAAACTTGTAGTTGGTGCCAAGCGGAAAGTCATGATTCAAGTAGGAAGGCGTTTCATCAAACGGGTGCGAATGACATGTCGACTTTGGCTTTGTTGTCAGCTTACGACAGTTTTAGCGTTGAAGTAGCAGCCAAATTCACGGAGAACCCTGGCGCGGGAATTGTAGGCGTGCTGATCGGAATCATAATGGTATTCATTCTATCGTTGCGGACGCGAGGAATCTTAGCAGAAATCGCAGAGTGATAAAATATTCTTGCCCGCCGGCCCAGTACAAAGCTGACAAGAAAGAAGGGCCAGTGGCCAGACGATTTTGTCCTTCAGCTTTCTGTTTCTAGGAAAGACCACCACCACCACCACCACCACCACTCAGGCATGTGTGATCGTTAGGCCTGGTCGTCATTCGAGCCATGGAAACGGCCTATGGCAAGGACTGCGCACGCTTCTGTCCACCACACAGACATGACGCCTTCTGATGCTAAAAGACCATTTACATATCACGTAGACACAGGGGGTGGGGGACCCCCTTCCGCCTGAGCCTCATGTTTAGGTGGATCCACGGTGGGTGGGGGGTCTGGCCTGGCTGGGCCCTCATGAAGGGTTTTTCTCATGGTTTTTGGGCCGGACCAAAACATAAGTGGGCCGGACCAAACATGAGAAACACAAATTGGCAGATGCTCTTCGCCCTTCCTCTTGAGCATAGGATTAACAGTGGTGCAGATCTGTTGCTCCCTCGTTCTCTCTCCCCCACGCTGACCCTAATCCTCTTTATGACCACTCAAGAGGGAGGAAACAAAAGCTCGTCCGTTTCGTCTGATGTCTTGGGCTGGGACGAAAAAGTCCGGACCGCCGGCCCATTTCCGAGCATGAGAAACGCACTAATCCTTCGGCCGGCCGGCTGGTCCGGCCCTTTTGGAGCACGAGAAAAACCCTTATGAGTGACAGACATCCATGGACGGTCGTGATATCAGTTTAGTGCATGCAATTCATGTAATCGGCGATTGCTTCTGTACTCAGTAGAGTACTGTAATGGGTGCACAGCAGTTTTTAGGTTTGAGTGTTGCGTCGTACGTTGCATTGGCGATAGTAAGTATCTTATTGATGTAATTGATGTATGGCAGCTGTATGTATTCTATGCCTACGGGGAGTCCGTATAGGCGGAGAGGCCAAGGTCACACCTAGAAAGTAATGGGGATGACCGCTGAGGCTGAACTATTGGGACAGTCGATAATAAAGCGAAACTACTTAGTTATAGGTTATCCCATTAGGTCAAACGGTGGACCATGTAAATTCGCTACTTGACTCACGAGCCTTGGAGAAACATCCTACTTGACCCATTTCGAAAATTTTCAAAAACTGGACCATGGACACGCCGTGTCGCATACTTGACCCATTTCCTACTTGATCCATTTTTTTCGCTCGGATCATGTTGCGGTACTCGCGATTTCATGTGCTTTTTTTGGTCGTGGATCAAGTAAGATTTGGAGGTCATTACTTGGAGGTTTTTTTTTCGACCATGTACTTGCACAGTCGCTACATGGTCGGGGTTTTTGGAATCTCCCGATTTTACATGGTTCAGCTGCCGTTACATGTTTCGCTGACCATGTAAGCGACAAACCATGTATTGGACGTGTGAACCATGTTTTAATACGCGTTAATTCGCGTTAAGCATGTTTTGTCTCATTGAGCACATGTTCTGATACATGAAACAGCGCCTGAACAGATGGATCAGACGGAAGAGATGACTGCATTGCAGCATGATTTAGCCAAAAACCCTAAAATAATAAGAATTACCTGTATTACAACATGGTCTAAGCGTCCGTTACATGATCCGTCGCTTACATGGTTAAAGAATTTCACGGACCATGTAAATTTTGCAAGTAATGGACACTTCGACCATGTAAAATTTTTTTTTCAAACCATGTAAAAGACGATCATGGAGACCGTACAAGCACTCCAACCCTCGCGAGTCAAGTAGGCAAAAAAAATTTAACGGACTCGTAAACCATGTTGTCGGCAACTTGATCTGATGTGAATTTACATTTTTCCGTGTTTCAAGTAGCGAATTTGGCAAGTAACTGAACAGGCCTCCAGTAACCGACACGGCGACACATCCTACTTGATCCGCAACCAAAAAAAGCACATGAATTTAGCCTGGGACTTATTTGTCCCACGTTTGACCTAATGGGTTATAGTTAGTTCCTACTCGGTTTGTGTCTTCTTTCCCTCTCATACTCACTCACCACAGAGAGCCAAGCAGCCCGCAACAGAAATTTATAGGCAAGGGACAGTTGTTGGTGTCGCAGAATATTTTGGTTTTAGCGAATTTTATTTCAAATTCCGTCAGCGCAGAGTCTCTCGAAGCCCTGCTATCTTTTTGTTGTGAGTGATGTAGGTGTAAATGTCGTTTTTTGTCTTTTTTCTGCTCCTTGCTAATAGTCAGCTGCTTGGCCCATTCGCTATTCGAGCCGGGCTCTCTAAAAGCCCGTCAGCAATGCTAAGGTCTGTTGTATTGCTTTTTTTTAGAATTGGCAACATGGCGCATACGACTTGGACCTGGGGAACAGAGGGAACAAGCACTATAGGGGCCGAAACAGCCTGCTCAAGCAAAACGGCGATCCCAGAAGTGCCAATCCCACCAATGGAAGTGGAATTGATGGATAGGCTGTGCCACGTTCTCCGATAGATGGTCAGTCTCAGTACTCATCAGCCAGAGGTGAGGAATGCCGCTGTAATGCATGGGAGACCAGGAGCCATGCTATGGTTATGTGGTTTGCAGAGAAGTGCGACCGCTTGCTCCACCTGATCCCCCATTGGCAGCAGTAGGGAGCTGCCCCGGCTGATCCCCTCCGGCCAACCAACATCTTTAGCTTCCGCTGCCCAGAGTGCACCGCCACTACTGCCGTCGCATGGTGGCATCCTGGGGCAACAGCCGTGGTCTGCTCCGCAGGGCTACTCTGAATCCCTTGCTTTGCGCGATGGTCTCGGGGCAAACCGGGGTACCGCGATTAATCCTCCCGCGCACAGATATTGGTGGGTGGACCTGCATTAGTTATTTTCTTTTCTTTTTCTAGCCTCAAAAGTAATGTTTTTTTGTGTTTAGTAGCTCTACTTTACTGCCTACTCATTTTCTATTTTATTGTTTATAGTACAAATACAGTACTGCATGTACAGGGTGTCCAAATATATTGGTATGTCTGGCGTTTCTGTATGTCCTTCCATTCGCGAGTTAGAGCGATTCTCGCAGACCACCTCAAAAAACGTTTTCCCAAAACTGAATTTAAAAAAATTTCAGCTAACGGAGCTAATTGAGGAATAACTGGACTAAAACATGGCAGTGTTAATGTGATATAGCAAAAGGATTAACCAGCGATCTCTTTCATTATACCTGACCCACTGGAAATGGAATTCTAGCATTTTGTAGAGCACAGTTTGACAAAATGCTCAAAAAACCAAAGTGGTGGTATTGCAATGTGAAGGTTCAGCATTGAGGGTGGATATTTGGGCCACAAAGTGCATAAATGCACGCAAAAGGTCATACCACACAGTGGGATCAATGAGTCAAAGGGTGTCGGTGGGCGATATTCACGTTATGCCAAATTATCTCTGGCTGAAGCAAAGAATAGGCAGATGATAAAGAAATTGCTGTGGGCTTCAGTTTTGGGAAAACTGTTTTTGAGGTGATCTGCGAGAATCGCTCTAACTCGTGAACGGTAGAGCATACAGAAACGGCAGACATACCAAAATATAGCTCTTGAATTGACCTTTCAGATGAGCTAGGTCCCATCTTTCTCTGCCTCTTATGACGAAAGTTATAATCGATTGAATTTTGTGTAAATTTAGGTTGGACACCCTGTACATACGTTAGGTATAGTGGTGTTACCAAGAGTTCCCGCTCCTGATTTAGCAGGGAGGATTAGTCCGTGCCTATATTGAGCGTAACCCCCGAGTCTAAACCACGCGTGTTTTTTCAGGCGAAACGCCCGACAGCAGCGAAACGAAGCGGAAAGGAAAAAAGAAAAGAAAAGAAGATTTTTCCTTTTCTTTCCGCTTCGTTTCCTGCTGTCGGGCGTTTCGTCTGAAAAAAACACGCGTGGTTTAGACTCGGGGGTTACGCTCAATATAGGCACGGACTAATCCTCCCTGCTAAATGAGCAGGAATCCTGAGTTAACCGCAATAGTATAGACCACCACCAGGCATGTGTGATCGCAGGCAAGTGTGTCTCTCAAGCGCAACCTGCTGAACATGCTAGAGATTCCATAAAACACTGGTGTTCTTTCCGGTTCGGGATGCATATTTCTTCCTGTTCAGTCCGAGTTCATACTGAATTATGCAATTAAAATGCGATGTCAGGTAGTATTGAGAATTGCGTGGACAGGGGGGTAATTTTCAGTTTTCTGCTGATGACGTGAGCTGATAGCCCAACTGATTTTACGTATTTTACAAAAAGACCGGGTCGAAAATTCGCACCCAGTCCTGAGATATAAGGCCTCAAAGTTGACCACAATTTGACCTTAATTTTTCACTTTTTCACCCTAAAATGGGGGTAAATAGCCCCGCAGTGGGGCTTTGGGGCTATAAATTTGCACACACATAGACCCTATGGGGATACATGTTCAGACAAATTTTGAGCCCTCTAGCCCTCCTGGTTCAGGAGTTGAAGCTGTTTTTGCTGAAAATCCGAAAATTGCAATTTTTTCATAATTTTCAAAATTTTGAGAGAGTTAGTCCGTATGCCCGCTGTTTTATTTCTGAATCTTGTAGAGCAGAAAATTTGCTACAAGATAGGCTACATTTGAAAAGAAAGTCACCTATGGGAAATTTTCACAGCAAGGCCTCAAAGAGTGGCAAGTAAGGGTTTTAAGAGTGTGCGTTTTTCCCCATTTTTCAAGCTAACTCAACAATATCACGGATACTCTCTCCTCAAAAGTAGCCTATCTTATGTAAAATTTGATGAAGATTTAGAAAAAATATTTTTGCCCCCAAAAAAGTTAACCCTACCCCAAAAATGTTCAAAAATTGTCAATCAATTACATCTTTTGTAAGATTATATGCTAGGGGTTAACTTTTTTGGGGGGCAAAAATACTTTTTTCTAAATCTTCATCAAATTTTACATAAGATAGGCTACTTTTGAGGAGAGAGTATCCGTGATATTGTTGAGTTAGCTTGAAAAATGGGGAAAACGCACACTCTTAAAACCCTTACTTGCCACTCTTTGAGGCCTTGCTGTGAAAATTTCCCATAGGTGACTTTCTTTTCAAATGTAGCCTATCTTGTAGCAAATTTTCTGCTCTACAAGATTCAGAAATAAAACAGCGGGCACACGGACTAACTCTCTCAAAATTTTGAAAATTATGAAAAAATTGCAATTTTCAGATTTTCAGCAAAAACAGCTTTAACTCCTGAACCAAGAGGGCTAGTGGGCTCAAAATTTGTCTGAACATGTACCCCCATAGGGTCTATGTGTGTGCAAATTTATAGCCCCAAAGTCCCACTGTGGGGCTATTTACCCCCATTTTAGGGTGAAAAAGTGAAAAATTAAGGTCAAATTGTGGTCAACTTTGAGGCCTTATATCTCAGGACTGGGTGCGAATTTTCGATCCGGTCTTTTTGTAAAATACGTAAAATCAGTTGGGCTATCAGCTCACGTCATCAGCAGAAAACTGAAAATTACCCCCCTGTCCGCGGTACTGTACAGCAATACTGAATCCTTCCAGACATCGCGTTTTAAAAAAGTTTATTGGTTGCAAACAAAACCGGAAAAAACATGCACTCATATAAGCAGATTTTATTATTCGGCTGGATGCGATGCGACCGTTTGATCCACTGTAGACGCTGTGTTGGTGGCAGTGGCTTGATTGGCGGCTTGGTCGGGTGTAACAGCGGGTGGGTGGGTAGGCAGGTTCAGGTCGGTCGTGGGTAAAGGTTGGAAACGTAGACTACAAGCGTTTATACTATCACTAGCGGGAGAGCAAAAAGGGCCAGAGAGCAAACTGTGCAGTACAGACTTCGCCCACCATACTACAGCAGGTCATTGGCTGCAGGGTCTTCGTTCCCGGTGTCTGAATCTTCAGGGTACAGTCGCTTCTGGTTGTTTATTTACCTTTACAAAGTAATAGCGGATAGTGGTGAATTGGTGCAGCCTGCAGCGTTGCCTGCCATGTACATAAGCCATATGTGTACAGGTTTCATTATACACGACATGTTGACCATTGAGGTTATGATGTTCCTAATGGACACAGTGCAGTGTTTTTAAAAGTTCAACAGTATAGAATCACAACCAATAGACATAAATGAACAGATCGTATATGTGAGCGAGAACTATTTTTGCTTACTAGTGAACAGAATAATCAATGAATCATGCCACTACACCATTGATTTGGATACCATTGAAAGCCTTTCGATATCTATAAATAAAAAAAAATTTTACCCTTTTTTATTTGCGTGTTTCTTTGCATGTGCTGTGGACAACTCACATACATGCATCATTGATGTATGTATTCGCCTTGCCCCATAAGAGGAGGTGCCGTTTTCGCCCTCCTCGCCGATTTTTTTAGCTGCAGTTAGCAAACGCGCAAACAAAGCCGAAGCAAAAAATTTTTAAAAAAAATACCAAAATTGCAAAAAGTAATTGCTTCGGCTTTATTTGCGCGTTTGCTAACTGCAGCTCAAAAAGCGAAAACGGCACCTCCTCTTTATGGGGCAAGGCGAATATGTATTTATGCCAAAATAGGAGTAAAGTTGCGGGTGTTTTACTTACATACTTGGGGGCAGCTTTTCGCCATGGGGTTTTCTCAGGGCCCGTGTTGGCGGCTCAGTTTGGTCTGACTTCGTGTTAGTGCCATCTCACAAGCACAACTTTTCCTGCGAATAATAACAGTACAGTATATACAGTAGTACAATATACTGTAGTACAATAGTTAGTACAACAAGACAGACGGGTCTGTTTGTTCACTTCTTACTCTACTGCTGTACCAGTAGGAAGCGAACTGACACAACGCGGTGCTGTTGCTTCTAGTTCGACTGCCTCCTTCGTCCTTCCTTTCTGGTTTCTACTGTTGAATAGCCTAGCCGGCTATAAATCTTTAAATGTCCGCAGGCTTGCCGGAAGAGTTTTACTGACTCTCAGTCAGAAATGAACAACAAACGTACATACATAATGTACCTACTATACAATACAATCATCCGCCCTTGGTCAGACAACCCAATAAAACCTGGAGCTGATCACATTATCACCATTATCTAGCGCGTACAGTACTAACCAACATAACGTACAGCTACTACAGATACAGTATCACACTGCAGGGAGGGTGGGTGGGAAAAAACAGCTGTGAGCGACAGAATCAGCCGCAAACGCGCGTCGCCTCACCGTCCCTGCTCAAGAAACAACTTCCAACTCATCCGGCAATCCGGCGCGACAAGCCATAGGTGCGGCGTACCACAGTGAAATAATTACACACGCACTAGCTTGTTACGCCCGCTGCCTTTTTAAAGTAATATAGCCTAGCCGGCTATAAATCTTTAAATGTCCGCAGGCTTGCCGGAAGAGTTTTACTGACTCTCAGTCAGAAATGAACAACAAACGTACATACATAATGTACCTACTATACAATACAATCATCCGCCCAATCTTCTCATGTCTTGACTCGTTTCGACTGGCCTCCATGCATTCAGCCCGTAATCCCACCGGACGTGCGCACAGCCTGGCCGCTGCAGGATTTGGTAGCCGCCCCGTCGCCTTGGCCTGCTAGCCTCCTCGCCACAGCTGCCAACTTCTCCACCGGAGGCGCCACATACCTGAGGTGCACATCCGTCTTCCATCGGCCCAGCTTTTTGAGCTCCAAGTCCGTCAGCCCGGCCTGACTTGCAGACGTAGCCCCTCCGCGCCGCAAAGAATGGCCACTGAACTCCGCCGGGTCCAGCCCCAGGCGCGCCGTCCACGTCTTGAGTGCATCGACCACTTGCCACCGCGTCACCAGCCGTCCCATCCTGTCCACGAACAGTGGCGCCTCTCCCTGCGCTCCCGCCACTTCTCTCTCCCTCAGCAGCTTGCCCAGCAGACACAGAGGACATGACGCCGCCACGTGCCCATTCGGGCTTAGACCAATTTGGTCCGTAGCTCTGCTGACACATACGCAAGGCAGCGCCACCAGCACCGGCTCTCTTCCTGCAGGATCTGTCTTCGTCTTCTTCAGCTGCAGACTCCCGCTTCTGCTCCCTAATAATGCGTCTGCGACTATGGGATGTCGTTGGGGGTCGACACGGCGGCCCTGTTCTATAAGTCTAAAGCGCCGGATTTCGTTCACATTTTTCACATCTTCTTTTATTGGCTGACACAATTGTGAAGAGCAAGGATTGGCCACAGGTCAATCAATTGACCAAGCTGTCTTTCAGCTACTAAAGCATGCTAGGGTGTGCAGAGTAAACAAAAGGAAGGCAGCAGCTTGCAAAGTTGCTTTAACAGGCCAGCCAAACATTTCTAATTAAAGCGCAAAAATATGAGCGACAACAGGTCAAAATTTTTTGCTAGAAAAGTTGGACTAAGCTTTGCGGTCATTTTGAACTATAAATGATTATTATTCACCCAATATTGATGTGCCAGCAGCTAATCAAAGACTCGCAGTTTGACCTTGGTGCTGTGCCAACAACACTGTTAGCAGCCCGCCTGCTTTACTTTACAACAGGAAGGGTTGGCTTCGCTTCCCTTTTGCCTCACGTTAAAAACCGAAGCCAACTCCTTATTGCAAGCTTAGGTCCCACCACGAGGCTCCGCCCCTTTGCCGGCGCTTTAGACTTATAGAACAGGGCCGCCGTGGAAGTCCTTTTCCGCCTCTGGAACCAGCTCCCCTAGACGGAACATTCCATACACTCCTACCACCACCACCACCCAAATTACCGACTCTGTGAGCACGCAGTGTAGTGGTTGCAGCTGGGTTAGCAGTTACCCCCTTTTTTGGTGATGGGACGCGTCCTCCTCACCGCCTTGCCGGCGCTCACGCGAAAACCCCGCAGCACCGCACTCAGAGCCTTGGCGTCTGCCGGTGGCAGTACCAGGCCCGCAGCCTGCTTCACTGCCGCCACATAGCAGTCCGCTGTCTGCGGATTCAGACCGCTGTCGTAAAGATGGCTCACAAATAACGTCAGATTGTAGCGGAGTTGTACGGGGGATGCCGGCCAAGGAGTGGAGCCCAACTCACCATCAGCGCTTGGTACTGTCGCTGTGCTGTCAGATAGGACTTGCGCGTCTTCGCAGAGAGTGAGCCTAAATAAAAAACCGAGTCAACCCACAGCCACCCCCTTCTCCGATGTTGCCGATGAGAGTCTCCCTGAAAAACACCGTAGTAAATAACCCAGCTGCAACCACTACACTGCGTGCTCAACAGAGTCGGTAATTTGGGATTTGGTCCGTAAATTTAGGTCAAAAGGTGCTTATAGGAATGTTCTCGTTTTCTAGGGAGCTAGTTCCAGAGGCGCGGAAAAGGAAAAACTTCCCGCGCCCCGGTTCTATCAGTCTAAAGCGCCGGCAAAGGGGCGGAGCCTCGTGGTGGGACCTAAGCTTCCAATAAGGAGTTGGCTTCGGTTTTTAACGTGAGGCAAAAGGGGAAGCGAAGCCAACCCTTACTGTTGTAAAGTAAAGCAGGCGGGCTGCTAACAGTGTTGTTGGCACAGCACCAAGGTAGAACAAAAAGACTTTGATTAGCTGCTGGCACATCAATATTGGGTGAATAATAATCATTTATAGTTTGAAATGACCGCAAAGCTTAGTCCAACTTTTCTAGCAAAAAATTTTGACCTGTTGTCGCTCATATTTTTGCGCTTTAATTAGAAATGTTTGGCTGGCCTGTTAAAGCAACTTTGCAAGCTGCTGCCTTCCTTTTGTTTACTCTGCACACCCTAGCATGCTTTACACACTGAAAGACAGCTTGGTCAATTGATTGACCTGTGGCCAATCCTTGCTCTTCACAATTTTGTCAGCCAATAAAAGAAGATGTGAAAAATGTGAACGAAATCCGGCGCTTTAGACTTATAGAACAGGGCCGCC
>JASAMW010000921.1:0-43552 GCA_030247985.1 Epsilonema sp. ZAB3_2
CATTTTATGGAACACAACTTGTGCCTGAGCGTCTTGATCGGACCACCGTCGATTTCGGAAAAGGAGCGTGTGCATAGATAATCTGCGCTTGGAGCATGGGGTACTGAGGGGTAAGCCCGGACAGGGGGTAAACCCGGAACAGCCTAGCACAATCTCAGCAAACTGCATCCGACCGATTCGAGACAAGCATTCCTTATCAATCGATTCCTTTGAGCTCTCCCTCTTTCAAACGAGCCACGTACGTCCATCATTGGCCGAAGCCGGCAAGCCCAGAAAAGCTTGGGTGTCGGGGAAAAATTTTACCCCAGAGTACCCTACGCCGCCATCTTACCTCCTATGTGAACCCACCATAAAAAGAATGTTTGTTTCTTTGCAGCGCTCGCGCCCTCTGGACTCGGCTGTACGGCGTGAGCGCGCGCGCGTGGGTGCGTACGGGGGAGACGCTGCGCAGTGTGCTGCTGCGCTTCCGCCAGCGGGACTGGCCGTCGCCCGGGCGCTGGCTGCGTCGGGCCTGGCGCGCCCGTCAAGCCGCCGACTCCTGGGGACTCGAGGAGAATATCACACTGCCCGCTACTGGTACAGTATGCAGTGCAGTGCAGTGCGTACGTAATGTGTGATGTACATTGGGGCGCCACACACGTGAACTCCGAATTCGGAGCGCTGACTATGCTTCAACGTGCAAAATCTCCGAGTTCGTACCGAATTCGCTCCGTTTTTCCAAACGTGCATGTGAGCAGCCAGCCGAGTTTATAATTCGATGACGTACGCGTAATTGACGTTCGTTGCTCATCCGAATTCGCTCGGAGCTCGTGTGTAGCGCCCCATTGTCGCGAGATGAACGAAAGCCCCAACCCCCAGGGGAAGGGAAACTGTCCATTGGGGCAGCAGCGGGACTCGAACCCGCAGCTTCCGCTTACAAGGCCAAATGCTCTACCGATCGAGCTGTTCCGCCAGACAAGAGTCCCCCGCAACTGACTGTTATATGTTGCCGCATACTCCGCTCTGTTAGCCATCCGTCAACCGTTGGGTTCAGGCACCCTCACGTGTGCAGTTGATAATAGGTACTGTGGGGTAAGCATGGCCATGTGTATTTTGTTGTGTAGGTGATGAAGCAATGCGACGCCTGCTATCTTGTCGAGGGCAAGACGCCTACAGCATATTAGGCCTGAAGGCGGATGCCAGTGATGAAGACGTGAAACGATACTACAAACGACAAGCTGTACTCGTACATCCTGATAAGGTACTGTACACTCTGAGTAAACTCGCAACTTTGATGTTTCGCGCGTAATGTTATATGGATTACGTTATGGCATTACGTAGTGTACGACTGGGTATGTTCATCAATTTTATCATTATCATGCATGCCGCGTTCACCAGACGTCCGTTCGTCATTACGGGCGTACGTCATTTACTCCTAGATACGTCCGACGTACGGATGTCTGGTGAACGCGGGATAAATCGTTGTTATTGTTGTGTTGTGTGTCTGTAGAATGTATCTTATGGTGCTGAAGAAGCCTTCCGCATCTTACAACACGCCTGGGAGCTTATTGGAACGCCCGAGGCCCGTCTCAGATATAACAAGGAGAAGTACAGGACAAAGGCCATGCAAGAGTTGGAGGAACTTCTGGAAAAGCTAAAGCAAAAGATGGAAGAGGTAGGGTACTATGAGGTAAACCCGCCCATGGGAAAATCCGGCCACCTAAACTTCAGGGCTGCATATCTCAGCAATCAATGGACGAAAATATTATATCAATCGATTCCTTGAATCCTCCTCTTTCAAATGAGCTATTTGACTCATCATTTGCTGAAACAACAAGTTCAAAAGAGCCGGGTTTACTCCATGCCGGGTTTTCCCCAGAATACCGCATATTTCGTTGACTCATTCTCTGTCTTTATGAAAAGACATGACTGGTACTGTGCCTGCGAATCGTGTATGTAGGGTAGCCTGGGGGAAAATGGGACACCTAACGAGTTCTCCAGAACCAGAGCTGTACAGGGTGTATTTACGCACTGTCCAAAAAGTTTGACCATTTTCGACCTTCTGCAGAAAAACGTCAACCAGTGGAGTTGATGTTTCAGCAAATAGTGAAGTTAGTACCTCAAAAGAAAGAGGAGAATTCAAGGATCAAAATGGTACCAAGTACCATTTTTCTTAGGGTTTGTACTGCTCATCATGGAGACACTGTATGTCAAGTTGAAGGTTGGGTGTCCCATTTTACCCCGTGTCCCACTTTCTCCCAGACTAACCTACTTTATCAAGCTCCCTTTGTACAAAACCCTCCCTTACAACTCCTCCATTACAAAACCAGGAATAAAGAAGGTGTGCCAAAAGATTTGACTGGTACTGTATGTTCACGTGAAATGCTCATGCTGCTGCCCTGCTTAGGCGCTGAGTACCCTACTTTATGAAGTTCCCTTTGTACAAAACCCTCCCTTACAACTCCTCCCTTGACAAAACCAGGAATAAGATAATAAGAAGGTGTGCCAAAAGATATGACTGTTACTGTATGTGCACGTGCAATGCTCATGCTGCTAATAGGCGCTGAGTACGATGCACTGCGACTGCGGTCGGAAGCACCGGCGCTACGTGACGAAGCGGGCGGTGGGCGAGGCGCGCTACTGCCGCCGCTGCAAGGAGTACCACGTAGCCCGGGACAACGACATCTGGGCGGAGAGCCAGTGGCTCGGCTTCCTGTGGTACTACTACGCCTGCATGGACGGCGCCGTCTACGACATCACCGAGTGGGCCGGATGCCCGGTATGTGGGTGGGTAGTATCAAGAATGTATAATTGGGGGCGTAGGGAGGGGAAGAATGGGGGGCACGGTGTAAAGGCGCCGTCTACGATATCACCGAGTGGGCCGGATGCCCGGTATGATACGTGGGTATTGTATTATCAAGAATGTATAAAGGGGCGTAGGGAGGGGAAGAATGGGGGGCACGGTGTAAAGGCGCCGTCTACGATATCACCGAGTGGGCCGGATGCCCGGTATGATACGTGGGTATTGTATTATCAAGAATGTATAAAGGGGCGTAGGGAGGGGAAGAATGGGGGGCACGGTGTAAAGGCGCCGTCTACGATATCACCGAGTGGGCCGGATGCCCGGTATGTGGGTGGGTAGTATCAAGAATGTATAATTGGGGGCGTAGGGAGGGGAAGAATGGGGGGCAAGGTGTAAAGGCGCCGTCTACGATATCACCGAATGGGCCGGATGCCCGGTATGATACGTGGGTATTGTATTATCAAGAATGTATAAGGGGGCGTAGGGAGGGGAAGAATGGGGGGCACGGTGTAAAGGCGCCGTCTACGATATCACCGAGTGGGCCGGATGCCCGGTATGATACGTGGGTATTGTATTATCAAGAATGTATAAAGGGGCGTAGGGAGGGGAAGAATGGGGGGCACGGTGTAAAGGCGCCGTCTACGATATCACCGAGTGGGCCGGATGCCCGGTATGTATTATCGTATTTGTTACGTACGTATTGCGTACGTATGGCAATAGCGTCCAAGGCCAGTAGTGTATGTAAGGTGAGTTTAGCCATCTGTCCTTTGGACCGGCACCTGGTAGTGTGCCTAAGTCCACAGCTGAATCCGAGAAATAGGCTATATCCCAGTTGCTCCAATGTGAGTTGTTTTGTGTTTAGAAAAATCTCCTAAAGCATATGAAACCGAACAGCCACCTGGTACAGTATCGCCTGATCACGGGACAGAACAGCGGTCGACGCCCAAACACGGGACAGCAACAGAACACGAGAGCGCAAAGGTACATTAGCCACCCACATGCAAGAAGAAACCTGCTGCGCAATCACGCAGTTGTCTCGCGAGAATTTATTCCTATTCACGAGTTGCAGTAAAAGAAAGTTCTGGGTCGCGAGCTGACCCCTCTTATTTAACCGTGATTTTCAGTGCAAATTTTGATCAGGGTCGGCGGCTCGGTCGGCGTCGAGTAGGCAGCTGGGAAGAGAAAGCAAGAGAGCGGAGAATAAACGACGTTGACCGCGCCGCCGAGAAAATCACGGTTTAACCAGCTCCGTAATCCTCTGACCCGCAGGGCCCGCGGGTCACCCGCAGTCGTTGGTCTAATAATTATCTCCTTTTCCGCTGGCGCTTCTATTCGATTCTGTGTGACCGGCGGGCACTGCGGGTCAGAGCATTACGGAGCTGGTTAACCCAGTTAGTACTTTCTTTTACTGCAACTCGTGAATATACGAAACGACTGTGGACATTCACGCATATTCTAACTTTTTTCCAGTGACGCAGACGTGGACGCGCTGTTCGGCAGTCTGCTGGAAGGCAGCAAGGCGCGACGCGGCGGCGGCCTTAACCCCTCCCCGTCCACCTCGTCAGGCGGCACGCGCGGAGGAGCGAACGCGGCCACTTCGGGCGACGTGCTGGGCGGAAGTATGGTGGGCCCGCAGTCCGCCAGCTACCGACCCCCAGCCTTCGCCGGCGGAGACAGCGGACGACCGCGCAAGGCGGCGGCGCGCAGGAGAAAGAAGTGTCCGTGAATGGTTGAGGGTAGGGGTTAAGTTTAACACGTACTGCGCAAAGGCGGCATTCAGTGTTGTCAACAGGTCGCTCAGCTGTTGTCGGTTTGTTGACGACGAATGTATGGGTGATTGCTGGTTTGTTCTCATTTCGTACAGTAAGCAAACAGTAGTGAGCTACAAACGTGGTGAATTCACCGGCCTCCCTATACGTCAGGGCTATAGATAGTCTATAAAAATCTGGGGCGCATAAATTTTGGCGAGCGTAGCGAGCCACGGGTTCTGGGGCGGAGCCCCAGCCGCCGGAGGCAACGGGGGTCTGGGGGCGGAGCCCCCAGCGGGGGTCCAGGGGGCAGCGCCCCCTGGGAAAATTTTATTATTTTAAGAGTAGAATCGCTCATTTTCCAAGCATCAGAAACTATTCAAAATCCAGCTTTTACTGCACAGTGACAGGTACAGTATGCAAGAAGCCCGACAATGTACGTACGAGTACAAAGCCATACATATGCGCGTAGATAAGTACGTCGTAATATCTTCTTGACCTTGTAGTAGACCAAAATGAGGTGGGAAAGGCCGATTATGGCGGTTTTAGGGGAATTGAGCCCATCTTGCATGCGACCATGCAACCAGTTGTAAGAAGTCAGGTGAAAATTTTGCGCCCCTAGCCGCCCAAATTTGGGGCGCAAAAAAATTCTTGGGGCGCTTCAGCGCCCCTAGCGCATACCTATCTATAGCCCTGTACGTACCTATATGCTTCATCGCATACTTATGGGGAATTCCCCGGGAGTTTTTTCGACACGTGTGTAGCTCACTACTATCCCCATATTTGTTGTCAACGAACGGACATCAGTTGGTTGGGTGACTTTTTGACAATAATAACGCCGCCTTTGTGGTATGTGTTAAGAACAGTGCTACTGTACCTGTAAAGTTTGGTGTGATAGCCCACGACATATCAAATATTGACCAATTGCGCTAAAAATATGGTGGGTGGTTGCGAGCTGACCCCGCTGATTTTTCATGCAATTTCTGATTGGTCAGTATAAGTCAGAAGGGTCAGCTCGCGACAAGGAACCGATTTTGAATGATATCGACTTCATCCAACGGCTCCAATCGAATTGATCGATCGACCCCAAGCAAATTGGTCGACTTCAGTAGAGATGGGCCGAGACTGGATTGTTGCTGAAAACGAGACCGAGACCGAGACTTAGAATTTTTTCCGAGACCGAGATCGAGACCGAGATCAGGGAATTTTGTCGAGACCGAGACCGAGACTAAGTATTGGTATAAAAACTTATGGAATTTCGTTTGTGTTTTTTCTGATGGTCGTTTTTTATGAAAATATTGATGGCGAAAACAGTGGCGAATGTGATTCACTTCTATTTTCTACATTACATGGTTAAAATCCCCCCGCAGGGGAAATTTTTTCATGATAGGCAGCTAAAATCTCAGCAGAAATGCATGAAAATTGCTTGTGAAAGCACGACTTCAATCTAGTCTCGGTCTCGCCTAAAATAGGCCCTAAAAGTTGCGAGACCGAGACCGAGAATTTGAAAATTCAAAAGTCGAGACCGAGACCGAGATCGCCAAAAATGACCGAGATTTCCGAGACCGAGAGTCTTGGCCCATCTCTAGACTTCAGTAATATATCTCATATCGGCGTATCGGATAACACAACAAACTATACAGTACACTGTGCTTGGTTTTGGACAGAGAATCGTATGATGATGACCGTTGGAATGTGTGGACGGTGGCTTCGTTTGGCTTGACTTGTGTACGTTTACGTACTGTGTGTATTACGTATGTACGTAATTTGATAGACAGTTTGTATTAGCAAGAATGCATAAAAAATTCGATTCGCGTTTATCGAAACTTTCTTTATGCAATCTTGGTAGTAGGGTGAGGCAGCAACGTCTACCAGCAGGTGTGCGCGAATGAATGGTACGGTCGTACTACGTAATATAGTCGAAGGCTAACGAATGTGTAGTGTTCACGTATTGTGTGTTGTGTTTTGTTGTTGGCTCCTTGTTATTTCTGTTATTCGCGCTGACTGCATGCTACAACACTGAGACTGAGGCGAGCGTAGGGAGGAGTAGCTTTTACCCGAAAATATCCTATGAGTGGATGATGACTTGATTTGAATCTCACAAAGTAGAGTAGCGCAGCTTGCGTTCAAGAATTTGCGAAAAAGTCTACGTGCATGAGTGCATTTAAGAAAGCAGAAAGAAGCCTCGAAATTTGCAACTTCGTGAAATTCGAGTAATCCTGCATTCAAAATCCACTGCGATATTTTCGGGTAGTAGAAAGAAGTGGATAATGTAATGCGTGCTGTGTGTGGTCCTTCAGACCGTTTGTGCTTTTCTTGTGATGAAGGCAATACTGTAATTCGATAAGTTGAGCAAGTTCATAGGTAGTTTTGCCTGAAAGTGTGAGTGCTACCGTCACAATACATTGCAGTACCTACTGAATCGTGGTCATTCATTAGTGGTTTTCTCGCTCATTATTTTTTCATACAAATTGCTGAATAAGCCAACGAGCAAACATGCGTGCATAGTGTTCCTTCACCTTCCAGTATGTATGTACGTACGTACATATGTGAGATGAGAAATACCGTATTTACCGGTGCATAGCCCCATGGGGGTATGCAAAAATTGAGAGGTCCCATATGGGGTTATGCATAGGGGGGGGGGGGGGGGTTATGCATTGGGGGGGGGGTTATGCATTGGGCATTTTTTATGTTTTTGAGAGGTGCGCAGAGGCATATTTTTTAGGTCGAAAGCACGTGTTTTAGGGCATAACTGAGGTCAAAACACGGTTATTCTAGTACAATACACCCCCAAGCAGGCTTATAGGCATCTTAGCTTGGTGTGGGAGTGGCTATGGGTACTATATGACCAGCTTACATAGGTAGGTTCAGGTACTGTACTGTACATATGGGGGTATGCATAGGGGGGGGGGGGGGGGTTATGCATTGGGCATTTTTTGTTTTGCCAATATGGGGGTATGCATTGGGGGGGGTTTATGCATTGGGGGGGGGGGGGGGTTATGCACCGGTAAATACGGTAGTGTGCCGTTTCTATTTTCTTGTTGCTGTTTTGCTTGTTTGCATTTACGACGTATGAGCTCCGTAGTGTTGTTTCAGCAATGAGGAAAGAATGAGAACAACTGTCACAGGGAGGCATGTCACAGGGATGTGTATATCTAATCTATGTACCTATAATAATATGTAGTATGTACCAACCTACCTTTCAGTATTGCAGCGCATGCAGTAGTCTGTGTTGGTGTTCTCTGTATGCTGAATGCTATGCAGGCTTGACACTACCTACCTAGACGCTTGATAAGTTTCCAGGACCTCTTCTTCGTCTTCGCATAAAACTTCCTGTATTCGTAGTATGTTTTCCTGGACACGGCAATTTGTAGTTCAAGGTCAGTAAAGACTAAAAGCGTACACTACTAACTATCTTGTGTAAAACGAACATTTTATGTGCACAAGCAATAACGGCTAGGGTACGGTTCATGCAATGCAATGCAGCTTTTCATCATCCAACAGAGATTTAGAAATTTTTAACCCGTTGCCACTATGCGTGCGAAAGTCGACAACCTTCCGATCGGATCGCATAGTGGCGAAGGGTTAACACATCGAGTTTATTACAACACATATTTGTACATGTCCCATATACCAAGAAGAGAATCGACATCCCCAGCCCATTATGTTTATTATGCATCTTTCCCAGTCCGATAACAGTGCTAATTACAAATTCAGCCATATCTCATCATTGAATGAAAAATAAATAGAAGTCTGAAATTGGCAGCAAATACAGGTTTTCAGGTATGCGCAAGACGTTGGTGCCATCCTCCAATCGCCATATGCCACCCTTGTGGGTCCGCATGGTGCCAAAATGTGAGTTTTTCCCGTTGCAGAAATTCGCGCAATTTCAACGCAAACGTAGCCTATCTTATGTGGAATTTGATGTAGATTTCAAAAATAAAATTGGTTTTCCAAAAAAATTTAACCGCTAGTATATAATTTTGCAAAAGTAGTATAGATATTTTTTAGAATTTCGGGTAAGGGTTAAATTTTTGGAAAACCAATTTTATTTTTGAAATCTACATCAAATCAGAAAGGCTACGTTTGCGTTGAAATTGCGCGAAATTTCTGCAACGGGAAAAAACTCACATTTTGGCACCACGCGGACCCTGTGGAGCCACAAGGGTGGCATATGGCGATTGGAGGATGGCACCAACGTCTTGCGCATACCTGAAAACCTGTATTTGCTGCCAATTTCAGACTTCTATTTTCATTCAATGGTGAGATATGGCTGAATTTGTAATTTGCACTGTTATCGGACTGGGAAAGATGCATAATATGTTTATGCTATGCAGCGTGACTTCCATAAAACACACGACACTACAACAGTAATTACACAGGATGCCACCGAGACAATAGTCATGTATCAGTACACAAAATCATGTATCAGTACACAAGTCCTGCACAAAAATGCGATATCGGCCCAACTGTATACAATCAAATCCTCTTCCGTGGTTTGTAACTGTTTCCAGTAGTACAATTTTGTATGTGTACTGTACATACACGTGATTATTTTGGCCAATAAACAGACAACAGCGCAAAATCCTCCATGTTCAACATAATAACCATCAACCAACCAAACCCTACCAACCCCGTTGTACCATGATAAACAAAATGAAATCAATCAGGTCAGCCAGCCAGCGGCTACAACTGTGTTGACCAACGCGTCTCAATGCACTTCACCCCAGGATGAGGGTACCCTTTCGAGTAGCATGTCATGTACCGTATTTTTGGGTGTTAGCCCCGGGGATATACAAAAATTGAGAGGTCTGATGGGATACACTGGGGGAGATTAGTATTGGGAGGACATACATGGGACAAAATTATGTTTTGAGAGGTGCTTCGAGGTTAGAGGCATGTTTTTGAGGTCAAAGACCAGGGGGATATATGTAAATTATGTTTTGCCAATGGGGGTTAAGACATTGGGAACCCAAAAACACGGTATGTGTACGTACTGTACATAAGAGTGACACATTTGTGCTAGACCTCCCCCTATTTTTGCGGGACGTATCAATAATCAATCAATCAATCAATGGTACATTATGAAGCTCCCTACATAACCCAACCCACTGCCACTGCCACTAACTACTGCGTGTTGGCCAGGGTTTTGATGCACTCGACGGCGGCCTTGAACTGCGTCCACCAGTATTCCTCCGCGCCTCGCATCTGGGCGGCCAAAAACGCGTCCACGTACTGGATACTGCTCAACACGGCGGGCGGATTGGCCGCCAGCACCACGTAGAGCATCACCGGCGTGAACTCGTCCGCGCCCGGCGCCGACGCACCCTGCAGCGCGAGACGCAGGAGCTGCTGCAGCGTGTCGCAACAGCGCAGGACGCAGGCGAGCTTGTCGCGCGGCGACTTGTACGCGGACATCAGACGCAGCTCCGCCTGCGCCGCCGGCCACGGCGCCTCCGCGTGCAGCGCCTGCAAGCAATGCAAGTGTAGGGCACGAGTAAAGTACTCTGCGTATGTACGCACAGTATGCATAGCCAAAGGGGTACCACGGGGCTTTCGCGTGCAGCGCCTGAACAGAAAAGTGTAGGGCACGCGTAAAGTACTCTGCGTATGTACGCACAGTATGCATAGCCAAGGGGTACCGCGGGGCTTTCGCGTGCAGCGCCTGAACAGAAAAGTGTAGGGCACGAGTAAAGTACGCACAGCATGCGTATAGCCATGATAATATGGGGTAACGCGTGTAGCGCCTGCAAGTGTAAGGCACGAGTAAAGTACTCTACTCTACGTACGCAGAGTATGCACAACCATGGGGTACCACGGGGCTTCCGCGTGCAGCGCCTAAAAGTGCAAGCGTAGGGCACGAGTAAAGTACCCTACGTACGCACAGTTACCGTATTTACCGGTGAATTGACAGGTTATATGGGGCTATGCAATATACATACGGGGCTATGCATGGGACATTTTTGTCGCGGCGCTTCCGCGTGCAGCGCCTGCAAGCGCAAGTTTAAGCCACGCGTAAAGTACGCAAACGCACAGTATCAGTATGCATAGCATAGTCATAGGGTACAATGGGGTAAACCCGGCCAGCCATGCTCCCGTGAACCCGGGAAGGGGGGGGGGGGTAGGTACGTGGTAACTTGAGGTGCATTTCCGCCCCAGCTTTCCATTTGCGCCCCAAAATTCAGCTGCCAGAGGCGCAAAATTATTGTATGGTAGATATGAAGAGATGCCAGGAATAGAGGTAAATTTGGCATTTTGCGCCTCAGGTTTTTGTCGGCTACCTACCCCCTGCCCTAAGTGCTGTTTCAGCTAATGATGAACCAAATATCTCGTTTGATAGAGGAGAGTGCAAGGAATCGATTGATATCCTACACGTCTCGATCGGTCCATTGGT
Source organism: Epsilonema sp. ZAB3_2 (assembly GCA_030247985.1). NCBI lineage: Eukaryota > Metazoa > Nematoda > Chromadorea > Desmodorida > Epsilonematidae > Epsilonema > Epsilonema sp. ZAB3_2. Next base: position 10,925 of record JASAMW010000921.1, read on the forward strand.
TGATGGGATACGCAGCCCTGAAACTTATTGTAGGTGGCCGTATTTATTTTCCCATGGCCGGGTTTACCCCGTAGTGTACCCTATCACATATAACGTCCATCCAGGAACAGCTGCCTCTGAGCGTTCGCCCGAAGAGCGTACGTAAGTACATTACAGTACGTAATCGAGAATCCGCACCATCATAAGAGACGAAGCTCACTGAAATCTGAAACTCTTACTGGTGGAATCTGAAGGCGTGGATGATTCGGCGTCAGATCTCTTGCCAAAGAGGCAACATACTCGTGAAACACCCTGTAAGCAGAAGAGAACCCAAAGGACATCATCGACTTTTTACTCATGAAACAGTTTCTAACTTTAACGAACGCTATCATGCCGCGCGTTCATATGCGACGGATGCCAAAAATACCATGGCTGTCCATGCATTATTGCCGTGCACTTCCGTACTTTTCGGGCGTATGTCGGACGTACAGTACGTCGCAAGTCTGAATGCGGCATTTATTAGGTAGGGTACTGTGGAATAAACCCGGCCATGGGGCAAACTCAGCCACCTACGCTCCCTTACTGTTTCAGCAAATGATGAACCAATAGCTTATTTGAGAAGGAGGAGAATTCAAGGAATCGATTCGTATTATATTTGTCTCAATCGGTCCAATGGTTGAAGAGATATGCAGCCCTGAAGTTTAGGTAGGTGACCGGATTTGCCCATGGCAGGGTTTACCCCATAATAGTACCCTACGTACGTAGTGTAGCTCTGAGCTACCATGGGCCGTGGGTGTGGACAGGCTCACAGCTGAGGACATCCGTGGCCTGCTGAGCGGGCAGGATCTCCTCAGACTAATCAAGAGTCTGGGGAGGTACTGCTGAGCAAGACTGTGTTCTCAGGGTTTCTGCAATGGGTAGAAATTCAATTCGGCCCGCGCAGAGCGGGGTGGATTATGACTGGCCCGCTACAGACGTGGTCCGAGTTTGCTCCGAGCGAGTTCGCTCCGAGTTTGGAATGACTTTGTTTTGATCCGAAACGAACGTCAATGACTCACACGACTTCGAATTACAAACTCGGTTGTTCACACGCACATTGCGAGAAACGGAGCGAACTCGGTGATTTTGCATGTCGAAGCATAGTCAGGGCTCCGAATTCGGAGCGAATTCGGCGTTCACGTCTGTAGCGCCCCACTGAAGCCATGCACCCCATCTACTGGAACCCTACTACGTCTGTATGTGCGTACTTGTCTCGTGACAGATCCGCGTCTCCGTTGGGATAGAGGGCGGCGATGTAGATCTGCGCGAAGACGGCCCGCTCCAGGGCGCGATGCGCGTGCTCCAACTGGCGTCTGCTTCCGCCCGACCACATCACGTCTTCGCTCATCTGCTCGTACAGACCGCGCAGAAAACGCTCCACCACATCCGTCTGCAATTTTAACTTGCGTTAACACATACTCCGACCTGGCGTCATTGTTGACAACAACTCGTTCAGCTGTTGTCGGTTTTGTTGTCCGTTTTCTTCTTTGTTGTCCGCATTGGTGTCCGTTTTTATAGGGGTGTTGACGAACGACAACAAAACCGACAACATCCATATAAAACGGACAACAAACAACAAAACGGACAACAAAACCGACAACAAACGAACGAGTTGTTGGCAACAATGACGCCAGGTCGGGGTATGTGTTAAAACATAATAAGGTCAGTAATGGTTACGCAACCATTCGCCATCACAGTGGTGCGCTTCAGACGTGACCTCCGAATTCGCTCAGAATTCGGAGCACTGACTATGCTTCAACATGTAAAATCTCCGAGTTCGCTTCCAATTCGCTCCGTTTTCGGAACGTGCGTGTGAACAACCGAGTTTGTAATTCGAAGACGTACGAGTAATTGACGTTCGTTTCGGTTCAAAACGAAGTCATTTTCAAAACTCGGAGCGAACTCGCTTGGAGCAAACTCGGAGCAGGTCTGAAGCACACCAGTGAGCGAGGAGCAGCTTCGGTATGAACAATGAACATAGCTGTTAACTCTCTCCGATATGGGCTGGACCGTTGAAACCGCGGTCCGTCCGACTTTTTTCCACCGGCGCTTCCATTCGATTCCAGTCGGACCGCAGTACCAGCGGTCCGGCTTATATCGGAGAGAGTTAAGACCTTCTCGTCCTGCGCAACCAACATCTGGAAACTGCTGACAAATTGGCGCATTTGGGCGTCGCGTCGTTCCAGGAACAGTCGCGTTAACACCTCCACAAGACACTCGCCGCTCAAACACTGCTCCCTACATAAAAAACAAACATACGCACATACACGCTCCATCTCGCTCAACTAATGGCCCATTCACATCGGAGAAATACGCTGAGCGTACGATCGGCGGGTCCATAACTCGACACACGCAAACGCATGGACAACCATGGAAACGCAGAGCGCATTTCCTTCCAATGTGAATGAGTCATAAGGCATAAACTTTAAGAGACGTTTTCTGTAGCGGTTGCATAGTACGCGGATGGGGGGTATTTTTGGAAATCGAGATAATATGCCTATCGGATTCCCCATCAAAAACTGCATATTTTGATGAATTTTTAAAAAAAATTTTCTTCAGGCATCATCGAGATATTGAGGGGTAAAGGTTGGAAGATCGCAATTTGCCGTTTTTCAGCGTTTTCGGCCATATTTCAGCAACCAGAGTGTGTGGCGGACTACAATTTGGCGTACATATATGCCCCATAGGGACCCATGTCTGGACCAAATTTGAGCCCAATCTGCCACTTGTATGGCGAGATATAGTGTCGGAAAGCTCAAACTTAAGTATTTTGCACCTGTTGCAAATTCGGTTATATGAATACCATGGCGTGAATATACCGCCTGCACGGCGAAAAAATTTGACAGAAGGTAGAGGAGGCTTAGGCCTACTAAGTTTATTACTACAGCAAAATTTTTCTATATTTGGAATTTTGACTACGGGCCTCTTGAAAGTTGAAAAATGCAGCAAAAATGCTCCCCACTTTTTTTCTATTATCCAAGATAAAAGAGCAATACCACTTTAAATTTTTTCCTCATAAGTAACCTATCTTATGTAGAATTTGATGTAGATTTCAAAAATAAAATTGGTTTTCCCAAAAAAATTAACCCTTACCCAAAAATTGTCAAAAATATACTACTTTTGCACAATTATATGCTCGGGGTTAAATTTTTTGGGAAAACCAATTTTATTTTTGAAATCTACATCAAATTCTACATAAGATAGGTTACTTATGAGGAAAAAATTTAAGTGGTATTGCTCTTTTATCTTGGATAATAGAAAAAGTGGGAGCATTTTTGCTGCATTTTTCAACTTTCAAGAGGCCCGTAGTCAAAATTCCAAATATAGAAAAAATTTTGCTGTAGTAATAAAGTTTGTAGGCCTAAGCCTCCTCTACCTTCTGTCAAATTTTTTCACCGTGCAGGCGGTATATTCACGCCATGGTATTCATATAACCGAATTTGCAACAGGTGCAAAATACTTAAGTTTGAGCTTTCCGACACTATATCTCGCCATACCAGTGGCAGATTGGGCTCAAATTTGGTCCAGACATGGGTCCCTATCGGGCATATATGTATGCCAAATTGTAGCCCGCCACACACTCTGGTTGCTGAAATATGGCCGAAAACGCTGAAAAACGGCAAAATGCGATCTTCCAACCTTTACCCCTCAGTATCTCGATGATGCCTGAAGAAAATTTTTTTTAAAAATTCATCAAAATATGCAGTTTTTGATGGGGAATCCGATAGGCATATAATCTCGATTTCCAAAAATACCCCCCATCCGCGTACACTATAGGCTACTCTCAATCCTTACAGAAAACGTTTCTTAAAAAGAACGGAAACAGAACAGGCCAGTGTAAAAACCTACAGGATATACATATGTAGGGTACTGCGTGGTAAACTCGGAAATGGGGCAAACCAGGACATCTAAGCTTTTCTGAACTTGCCGCTTCAGCAAATGATGAACATGGTAGCTCATTTGAAAAAGGAGAGTTCAAGGAATCGATTGGTAGCTAATACAGGGTGATTTATTTCTCATGGTGGATTTTGATTGCCAATTTCACCAGGTTACCGTGCACCGATTACGCTCAAATTTTGCCCACATATTCCCGAGCGTTTACCATTTACTTGGTAAAAATTTCGGGTTGATATGCTGTATTGGTAGTGAGAAATACAGCAGAGAACATAATATCAAAATTTTTCAACATTTTCACCATAGCTTTCGACTTTGGCTACAATTCTTCAATCAAAATTTCGGAAAAAATGGCAAATGGCAATACTGTTGCAATTTTTCAATAATAAGCAGCTTTGTAGACCCTTTCCATCTAAGCACCCCCAGAAAGAATTCGGGAGTCATCAAATCTGGAGATTATGGCTCATCAGCTGATGATGCAGCACTGATGAGGCATGAGCACCACTAATGAGAAATGAGACAATCTCCAAGCAATGCCACCAACCCTGTCAATGTTTTTTGGCTGTTTAGGACTGAGGTTCCACTTTACTAAAACTATTTTGCTCTTAGGAAAGAGCCATTGGGCTCGAAGAAGAGGCTTTCAATCAGTTGGCAGTGAAAAGTGCATTGAAAAAGCTGAAAATTGCAATATTTTGAAAGGAATGAGATAATTCTCATTACCAAAACAGCATTTCAACTCGAAATTTTTAACAAGTAAATGGTAAACGCTCGGGAATATGTGGGCAAAATTTGAGCGAAATCGGTGCACGGTAACCTGGTGAAATTGGCAATCAAAATCCACCATGAGAAATGAATCACCCTGTACTTGTCTCAATCGGTCGTATGGTTGCTGAGATATACTAGGTGTCCGGGTTTACCCCCGTGTCGTCCGGGTTTACCCCACAGTACCCTACATATGTACACTGACAGGATGGTTTTGGTTACCGTTCAACTCTTGTGAGAAGCACATCCAGCTCATCTTTGCGATGCAACAGCGTCAGTCGAGACTGCTGCAGATAGGCCAAATAGGAGGTGCGCCGACGCTGCTCATCACGCAACACACGCACCAACTTCTTCCGTCTACACATGTAACGTACCGTATTTCTGGGTGTATAGCCCCATGGGGGTATACAAAAATTGAGAGGTCCTATATGGGGCTATGCAAAGGGGGGGGGGGCTATGCATGGGACATTTTTGAAAGGTGCGTAGAGGGATATTTTTTAGGTCAAAAGCACGTGTTTTAGGGCATAATTGAGGTCAAAACAGGGTTATTCTAGTACAATACACCCCCAAGCAGGCTTATAGGCATCTTAGCTTGGTATGGGAGTGGCTATGGGAGCTTATGACCAGCTTATATAGGCAGCTTCAGGTACTGTACAGTACATATGGGGCTATGCATCGGGGGGGGGGGGCTATGCATAGGGCATTTTTTATGTTTTGCCAATATGGGGCTATGCATAGGGGGGGGGGGGCTATGCATAGGGGGGCTATGCATGGGTAAATACGGTACCACAACCACACGCATACCGCGCGAACAAAGTGATCGTCGCTCATGTTCCACTACATTACTAACATGGACGTAAATATACTACCCTCAGGAATTGATAAAACCCCATCTTAGCGCTATCCTCTCCATTTATCAATTCCTGGTAGTGTACGATTCACGGCTTATTCACATATCGAAAACACATGCGCTGGGCGTACATTCGTCGCGCGCCCAGCGCACAGGGTTCATACCAAGGCGGCCTCAGTCGTTTTAAAGACATTTTAAAGACACTTAGTATTAGTAGGGAGTACGAATTGCCTCCCAACGGGGTCTGGGGCAGAGCCCCAGCCGCCGGAGGCCAATGGGGGTCTGGGGGCGAAGCCCCCAGCGGGGGTCCAGGGGGCAGGCCCCCTGGTCCCGCCAAAGGCGAAAATTTTTTGAAAATGCATACACAAATCCCATAAAAATCGTGTCTAAACATGTAACAGATAGCAGTAGATGAACCATACTGTGGGTATAAGTATATTTCAGTCATCAAAATACTACCAGGACTTTCGAAAAGGTACACTACCACACCCTTGACTACTGATTAACATAGATCCATCGCTATTCACTATATTGTTCACAGTAGCACAGCCATTCATTCGCAATATTTCACGCTCACTCTCATCTCACATTGCTCGTACACGCCCTTCCCATACTAAATTCCAGCCAAACCACACATACAGACAGCGCAAGAAAAAATTTGTGACTCCACACAGTGCGCTAGAAAAATTTTTGTATCCATTCGCACTCAACTCAGAAAAAAATTGCTAAATTTTTCAAGACACCCATCACTTTTAAAGACATTTTCAAGACAATCAAGACACTTTTCAAATTTAAAGACAATTTCGAGACGTTCGAGACATTCAAGACACGGTATGAACCCTGAGCGCATTTCCCACCAATGTGAATGATAGGTATTGTACAACTTTACAGAGTTGGCAGTTATGTACGTACATGATGAAGAAATTTGGGCGAAAATCGATATCCTCTCGGCCATTGTCCATCACTTCCATATTCTCGCTACTACGCTGCTACTAAACTTTTCGGTCGCCGATCTTTTCCACAGATCACGCAATTAAATAGTACGCACACAAATAGTACGTTGGTCAAAATTGAGCGTGCGTGTGCGTGCGTACGTAATTTGAAAGCTAAAGGCGATGTTGGGCAAGGGCAAGTTTTGTGCTACGTTTCTCACAAATAAATAATATGACGTAGTTTGTGTCCTCCCACAAAGTGACCACGACCAAGATTAGAAAGGCGACTACTAAGTTTCGCGCGGAGCCCATTGCCCAATCGATAGAGGGCCACGCCTACTGTCAACTCTGTAAAGTTAGACAATACACCCTGTACTAATGCGATACTGATCTCATACATTCAAACGCACCCTCTTTCATCAAAGATGGATAAGCATCTGAGGACTTCTGCGATTTGCGCCGTCAGTCCCTTGTGCTGACTGTTGATGGCTTCCGCTAAGACCAGATGCAGAAACAGCACAAACTCGTCCGCCTGTTGTTGCTCGCTTACACTTCCATTCTTCACTCCATTCCTGCAAACAAACGCAATATTGCTACCTTAGTCATACGTACGAAGGGGAAAACGTACGTACTATGGGGATGGGGTAACCCGACCATGGGGTAAACCCGGCCACCTAAGGCTTTTTTGAACTTACTGTTGCAGCAAATGAAGAACCGAATAGCTCATTTGAAAGAGGAGAGTTCAACGAATCGATTGATATTTTACTTGACTCAATCGGTCCATTTGTTGCTGAGATATGCAGCCCTGAAACTTAGGTGACCAAATTCCCCCATGGCCAGGTTTACCCTATAGTAACACCTACCTTTCCGGGTTAGAAGCGGCCGAAGCGGTGTCGCTGCCAACTCGCAGTCGATGTAGTTGACAGTTGTGCGCCGGCAAGAGATTACGGGCGTCGACGCTACTTAAAACCGCGCGCAACTTCCGCTTCATGTCCATAAACGCGCCGCACTGCGTCAGATTCTCCGGATCGTAATACGGCTGGGCTACAACCCGTTCCAGACCACCACCGGTAGTCGAAGGATCATTGGTGTTCATTGATTGAGCCGCGTCTTGCTTTTCTCCAACTGCCTCTTGTTCTTTCTTCTCCTCCTTGACTGCAGTTACCAAACCTGTAGAGAAAAAATGATCAAGAGTGAGTAGGTAATATTGATATGAAAAGAAAGATTTTAACCCATTCCGAAAATCAATAGTGCGCCGCACACGTGGTGAGAAAACTACCGGGAATTCCCAATATGTGATGAAGCATAGGGAAGCTGGTGAATTTACCGTGAGTTTACTCACCACGTGTGAACACGTGAGAAAAATTTCGCGCGTGGGACTATGTAAAGACTGTGGGGTAAACCCGGTCATGGGAAAAACCGGCCACCTAAGTTTCAGGACTGAATATCTCAGCAACCAGCGGACCAATTGAAACAAATGCGATATCAATCGATTGCTTGAACTCTCTTCTTTCAAATGAGCTATTTGGCTCATCATTAGCCGAAACTTCAGCAAGTAAAAAGGAGCTTAGGTGGCCAGGTTTACCCAACAATACTTACCTAAAGCTAAGGGGACAAGTAAGACTTCACTTCTCACCACACCTCTAGCGCTATAAAAGCGAAACACCATTCTTATTTTCCAGCAGTGTTGCACAAGGAAGGAAGGAAGGAAAAGAAGGGAAGGGAGGCGGGAGATGGGGCCTTCGTCAGAAGGCCTCTCTAGGAGTACATGGCCTTGCGCAGTGCGTGCTCTAGGCGTTCATGTAGCGTCTTTGTCGCTTCTTTTTGATTGCTTCCGCGCTTGTCGTCAGGTGGCGTGGTGAGCGGTGAAGTCTAACTTGTACCCTTAGCTTTACCTACATCAATGTTGTTTCTTTACCTTTGTACTTATCCAGAATGGCGTCCGCCTTTGCCGGATCCAAGGCTGTTAGCGTCGTCGTCGTCGTTCGCCTACACTGCTCACCCGCTGTTCCGCCCAAATTCTGATGCGCAGAATAGGAGGAGCTAAGACTGCCATTCAACGGTCCGTCGTTGACCATCGTCGAACCAGTTAAGACGGCGTCCCCTGCCAGATCCTCGCTAGTTCTGCTCACTTTGAAGCCGGCACCCAACCCACCTCCTTGGCTTCGCTCGCTGTGCTTCTGTCGCAAATCGCTCACCTTGCGACTGATGGACTGCAGACCGGTGTTGAAGATGTTCTTGCTGCGCCGATAGGGCGCCGAACCCTCGCCTGAAAGGAGGTCAGAAAAAATACAGTAAGTCCTTCGCTTTGCACGATGGGGGGAGGGCGTTACCCCCTCCATAATCTCAGATGGCCACCTGGCCGCATCACGGCCGCAGGGTGGCCGCAAGGGGTATGCGGCCAGGTGGCCATCTGAGATTATGGAGGGGGTTAAAGAGTTGGTAATTTTGTTTTCGTAAAATCACGTGTCCATGTACCTACTTACTCAACACCAAAACGTTATTAACACCTCCCGAAAGTGTTTCTCACTGATGGCGAACGGTTGCGTAACCGTGGTCAACCGACATTTGGGCAAGTTAGGTAAAGACAGTTATTTTAGGTAAAGTGGCGCAGCTCCCATATGTCGGTTGACCACGGTTACGCAACCGCTTGCCAACTGTGAGGAGCACCGTTCAAAAAGAGAATGCGGTCATTCCTGTTATTTTAACACCTACCGCATCTTCTTCTCACAGTTGGTAAACAATTACCATTTACCCGTGCATAGCCCCAAATTGAGAGGTCTTGCATATGCATAGGGGGCTATGCATAGGAGGGAAGGGAGGCTATGCACCAGTAAATACGGTACTACACTTCTTGTTCTTTCTTACCTCCGTCTCCTACACCTCCATGCATCACACCCATCAGTCTCCCATCCATCTCTCCGCCGCCTCCCTTGCGCTGATTGGTCGAGAAGGGGAAGGTGGGCGGGGGCGGAGGCGGTCGGCGCTGTTTCGGAATGGCGCCAGTCTTCTTCAGTCGGGCCAATCGCACGCCCGCGTCCTCCTCCACCTCCATGCTATTGGTGGAGGCGGTGGAAGCTCCGCCTTCCGATCCCTGCTTTATCAATAGTCCGCCGCCTCCTGCCCTGTCTTCGCAGGCTCCGCCCACTTCTAGCACAAGACTGAGTCGACCCAGCGATTGGTGCTCCGCGCTTGAGGGCTGCAAAAAGAAAGAAGTGTGACGTGCCGCGTTCCGTACCTATGGCGATAGCCGGGACCCGAAAAAGAGGGGGGGGAGAGATATAGGACCGAACGCGAACGGGAATCGAACCCTCGGTTACCCTGCGGTCACAGCTGTGGACTCTTAGGGACACGACCACGCGCCGGTCCAAGGACACGATGGCTAAACTCACCGTATATATCTAGAACTAGTAGAAAGTTTACGTACACTACTGGCCTCGGACGCTATTCCCATAAGTAGGGTAATGCGGGGTAAACCCGGTCACCAAGCATATCTCAGCAATCATAACGACAGATTGAGACACGTATTCTACCAAACCAATCGATTCCTTGAACTCTCCTCTTTCAAATGAGCTAGGTACCATGTTCATCATTTGCTGAAGCGGCAAGTTCAGAAATGCTTAGGTATCCGGGTTTACCCCGTGTCCGGGTTTACCCCTCATTACCCTACAGCCCACATACGTACCAGCTCGACTCCATCCTGAACATCATTCTGTCCGCCAGTCGTCCCGTCCTCCTGCGCGCCCGCAGAGCTGCTGCCCACGGACGGCGTCCGCGCCTCTTTCGCCCGTCCGCCGGCCCCCTTCGGCCATTCGCCCCCGGCCCCCTTCGGCCATCCCCCGGCCTGCGGCGTAGACTCCCGATTGGGAGGAGGAGGAGCAGTTTCCTCTCCGAAATCCTTGCTCAGCTCCGAGTCGATGTCGGAGCGCGTGTAGACGGAGCTGCCGCTGCTCTGTCGGCGCAGGGACTCCCGGCCCCCTACGGTCACTACGCCGCCGCTTCCTCCCGACAGTTTCTTCACCTCCAAGTAGCGCCTCAACAAGCAAAAGGCTAGATTAGGCCAGGCACCTTGCACACGCAAACAGTCTGCTTGACTTTGAATCGCGACAAGAGAAGAGAGGGCACAAAATCTTATCTTTTAGAATAGCCTATTCATAGAGTTCTGGAAAAAAATTTTTGAAGATAATCAACAAGTTCTTGATTCTGAGTAACGAATTACTGCACAGACAGACTGCTTTAGAATTCAGAATAAAGAACTGAATTGAAAAACAAAGATAAGAGATGCTGATAGATTGCGTAATGCATCCATGTTGAGCTGAAAATTTGAGCTGAATTCATGCCAACCCTAATGCACACCCCACATTCCCCTTTCCACCAGGTAGAGCTTACGTTGCTCATTTCAAATCAACCTTTATAGTTGGGGGTGGACGCCCAAGAGTTCGCGTCCTTGACAATTTTGGCGCTCCGTAGTAATCTGACATTCTAAACAAGAGTAGCAATAGTAGTGTTTGAAAAAGGGTCGAAAAAGCCGGTTGCTATTCTTGTATAGAAATGCCAGATTTACACAGATTACTACGGAGCGCCAAAATTGTCAAGCAAGCTCTTCTTGATCGTCCACTCAGCTATATCATGATCATAAAAGACGCTTGATGGTGTATGGAATGCGTTGGACTTTTCAGACCAGGAGAAAACCCGCAACAGATGGTAAAAGATTTTACGTACGGGAAAACTTGCAAGCTTTCGGAGCATTCCATACACCATCAAGCGTCTTTTATCATCATGAACACCGACCAGTCCACAGTCAAACAATCAGCTATATCATACAAACACTATTTTGCATACATTTGGTCGGTCTGGAACCGCGAATCCATGAGCGCCGACGCGACCAACGCCTCTTCCACCTCCTCCTCCTCGTCCTCCTCCTCGCCCGGAGTTTCGTCCGCTCCCGCGGCCGCCTTCATCCCCCGCTCGCGGTCCTCCAGCAACAAATCCTCGTCCTCATCCTCGTCGTCAAAATCCGCCATATCCCGATCATCCTCCTCCTCGGCTCGCCCCCGCGGATCAGCCTCCGAGTCCGAAGCCAGCGCGTCCATCGACCACGTGTCGCTGCGGTCCTCCGCCGAAAGAAGGGCGGCAACGGCCGCGGAGGACGCGCAGGACGCACCGCCGGCCGCGGACGATGAGGACGCACCGCCACCGCCAGCGGCCATCGCGAGCCCGCCGCCGTCCCCGCTGCTGGCGCCTGCTGAAAAAAACAGGACGCAGATACAAGTAGGGTATCATGGGGTAAACCCGGACACCTACGCTTTGCTGAACTTGCCGCTGAACGTACATCATCAGGTCAGAAGGGTCAAACGAACACACGTCCGTAATCAAAACGCGGCATCAAATTCGCGCAGAAAAAGATTAAATATTAGCAAACTAATTCACGCATACTTTTTACCACCCGCCGTACAATACACTACTGCATTCCGTACATGCGTGCACTACGTACCAAAATGTTTGTATTCGCCTTACTCGATAAGAGGACGGGCTTTCTCAACCTTCCCGCAGAATAGCGCGTGAAATATTTACCTTCGTCTTTTTTGCATTTGTAATAAATCGCTTATAAGAAATACTCAAATGTGAAGGAGAGGAAGATCATATTTCTTCGTTCGTTCACCTTCTGCACTTTACTTTGCGGAAAGGCTGCAGAAGACGCGTCCTCTCCTCTTATCGTCTAAGGCGAATGCAACAAACCGTGCTACATAACGTACATGCGGCTTCCTCTCGAATGAGGTCGAGGCGTCCCTGGATGTCGGGTGGTCCGGGCGGTACGACGTCCGGCAGAGCGCCGGCGGGTACGATTCCCCCAGGCGGCTGCATGCTGCCCGAGATCTCTCCGCCCTCCGTGTCGCTCGGCACCACGTCCGTCGACCAGCTGTCGCTCACCATCGAGTGCGTCTCGTCCCCTGAAATTAGTTAGGAAAAACTCATATGCTTCCTCACATGCATAACGATACGATACGATGATAACCGCTCTGTGGTTACAATGTACAGGTAACATCATTTTGTACAGTGTACTTTACTGCAGTGTACATTATTTGTACAGTTGCACAGCCCCAGTTCAACTCCGGCACCTCAATCAGCTGTGCACGTACAGTACATAGTTACCAAAACTACTAGAAAGAATAGATAATTCTTGCTTAGGGGAAGAATGGACGATTTAGTGCAAACGAAAGAAACCATCCCTGGCAGATATGCGTCCCAATTATTTGAGTTTTTGAAATATCCAACTATTATACCCAATTATTTGGGTTTTACGAAACCAAAACCAAATAATTGGGGAAACCCAATTACTTGGGTTCGTAAAAATCGATAATTTTACGAAACCAAATAATGGCGTTTTACGAAGCCAAAAATTGGATATTTCAAAAACCCTAATAATTGTGGCGCATATCTGCAAGAGATGGTTTCTTTGTCCATTCTTTCTTCCACTAAGCAGAATTATACATTTTTGCAAGCATAATTCCATGCCCGCACTCACTGTGTCTTTCCCGCTGCGGGATTAGTCCGAACTTGCCAAACTTCTCCTCCAAATCCTCTCGGTTCTCCTTATTCACGGGTAGCGCCGGATACGAGCCCCGATTGTGGTGGTGATGATGGCCGCTTCCTCCTCCCCCGGGCGGGGGTCTCCCGCCCCCGTCCCCACCCTGCAGCTGACCCAGATGGCCCACTCTTAAACGGCCTTCCGCCCCCGCCGCCTCCTGCCCCTCTCTCTCCGCCGCCCCCGTGCCCGCTCCCGCCTCTCGCTCCTCCTCCGCTTCCTCTCCGCAGTCCACTTCCACTGAAAGCAGAAAAGAAAACAAGTAGGGTGCCATGGGGTAAACCCGGACACCTAAGCTTTTCTGAACTTGCTTCTTCAGCAAATGATGAACATGGTAGCTCATTTGAAATAGGAGAGTTCAAGGAATCGATCGGTAGAATACTTGTGTCAATCGGTCCATTGGCTGCTGAGATATGCAGCCCTGAAACTCAGGTGGCCGGATTTTCCCATGGCCGGGTTTACATGGTACCCTTTAGGCACACGACCACGAGCGGGTACAAGGACAGATGGCAAAACACCTATCATACCTATTAGAACCTATTGTGAGGTTCTGGGATGCACATACTGTATTGTATGCCTGCCTGAACGTATTTGCTTGGTGCGAGCAATCTATGCAGGACTGTGAAGTTTTTTTCTTGTTTTTGCAAAGCCGTCTTAGTGGCATAAAGTTTGCTTGCAAAAAAAAACAAAAAATAGGTTCAAAATAAATCGGGAAAATCAAAAAACCATTAGACAGAAACCTTTCAGCCGTTTTCTGTTCGCAATTCACATATCTATTGACTGCATTTTATTTTCTCCGGCTATAATACCGTGCTTCAGTTCAAGCCAGTCATTTTACTGACTTTTCCGATTTTCCTTTCTGACTTTATCAGGTGAAACAGTCCGTGTCTGTTGTGTTCGCAAAAGCATCATGAAATTGTCTGTGTGCCTGCTTCTCATTGCTCTTGTGGCTATTCTTCCAGCTCACGGTGAAATTTTTTCAAAACGCTCTGGCTTTGTGAAACTTTTATCGTTCCTTACTTCCTTTCTTTTGGTTTTGTTTTGTTTCAGGTCAAGTTAACTATAGCAAAGGAGTTGCTCCGGCAAAAGAAATACGGAAGCATCCCTTTTTTGGCAAACGAACTTAACCGCAAAGTTCACCGACATTGGAACAAAAACACTAGATTTTGAAAAAAAATTTGAAATCTGATTTTGAAAAGATGTTTTAGCAATACACACCGATATGCCTCCTCGTTTCTTTTCACTACAACAATACCGTAGCAACCTGTGCATAACCCCTGCAAAAATTGAGAGGTCCTGATGATACTGTACACGCGGGATATTGTGCACTGAATTTCGGAATCGTAGCCAGATGCGTTTGTGGTACGACGATCAACTGATGAAATTTACTGAACGACGTACGTACACTCCGACGTTTCGACCAAAAACGTACGTTGGTCTTCGTCAGGGATAAAATACCCAGCTGCAACAGAATCAAAAGGTAAGCACAAAATACAGAAACGTATGCCTTCATTGCAAAGTATAAAGCTAACGACAAAATAAAGCAATTCCGGCTACGATTCCGAAATTCAGTGCACAATATCCCGCACGTACAGTATCATCATGAGCACCAACGGCCAGCTTCCTTTCAGAGAAACTATTGAGAGGTCCTAGTGTATATGTGGCTGTGCATTCGCCTTGCTCCATAAGAGCGTGTTGTCGTTTCGACCTCCCCGCCGAATTGAGCTGTAGTTATCACACACACGCAAAGCGCGCCGAAGCAATTATTTTTTACGAAAGGACGCCGAATTTTTAGCTGTAGTAGTGATAACTACAGCTCAAACCATCGGCGGGGAGGTCTGGTCGAAAACGGCAACTGCTCTTATGGAGCAAGGCGAATAGGAGGATGCATGGGACATTTTTTGTTTTGCCCATACGGCTCGTTGTTCTCAACCTGCACGTGGCTAAGGTGCAGTATTTATCACACTCACGCACAGCACACCTGTAGCAATTCAAGAAAAAGACAGCTAAAACTTGCAAGACTTGCAAGTTTTGTGTACATTTTCTAAAAAAAATTATTACAGGTGTGCTGTGCGTGAGTGTAATAAATACTGCTTGCACCTTCGCCACGTGCAGGTTGAGAAACACGCACTCTGTTATCAAGAGACGCGAATATGCCTGATAATATAATTGTGTGCATAGCGCATACCCAACCCACCCAGGTGGGGTCCTGTGTTCTGTGAGGCGCGCGCGCACGCACGCACGCACGCACGCACGCACGCACGCACGCACGCACGCACGCACGCACGCACGCACGCACACCAGCCCTATTTGTTAGTAGAATACGTGCGTACTGCGTGCAATGTGTACCTGGGTGGGGTCCAGTGTTCTGTGAGAGAGGGGTGTCTCGGCCGGAGATGTTGATGGGGGATCCGCGGCCGGAGACGTTTGCGGAGGCGAGGATGTCGCTGAAGTTGTCGCAGAAGGCGTCGCCCCCCGGGATGGCCGCCGACGGCGCCACCTCCGCCTCGTCCAGACTGGAGCTCAGCGAGCCGCCCTCGCTACCCGCGTCCGTCTCGTTGCGATCGCTCGTGCCTAGGTACACAATACGAAGCATAGATAAGGGTACTTTGGGCCAAACCCGGCCAATGGGAAAATCCGGCCACCTACCGTAGTAAGTTTCAGAGCGACTCTCCTCTTTCAAATGAGCTATCTGGAAAGGAGCTCAGGTGGCCGGGTTTACCCCACAGTACACATATACACATATATGATGGTGCGGGAAACTGGAGCTCACTCATTACGATCGCTCGTGCCTAAATCAGAAAATACAAAATGAGCATCCGCTATTGACGAGCTGCGCTAAGCGATTAGGTGGTCCTGAGCTGCCCCCTCTGCTTAGCACGCACACACGCACTGAAGAACACTGTGGAACGGAGCGAGGGGTCAGTCGCGACCATCCATAATAAATCGCCTAGCGCAACACGAAAGGCTGTTTGAAATTGTCTACATGAATTTCATATGGGCAGTAAGTACTGCTCAATGGAGAACGCAAAACCATCGGAATTTAGACAAATTATTGACACGAAGCTTCAAAGTAGTACACTCTACATACTTCATGAGATTCGCTTCGGCATTGGAGCATCAAATAAAATAGTGAACTATTCACTGAGTTGCGCTTGTATTGGGTCGTGAGGTGAACCCTCTGATGAACAGTGACTTTCAGTGCAACATTTGATCGACGTCGAGAGCGCCGTCAACGTCAATTAGGCAGCAGGGAAGAAGAGAAAGCGACGGGAGAATAAACGACGTCGACCGCGACACCAGTCAAAAGTTGTACCTCGCGACCAAGTATTAGCGCTTAGTGCAACTCGTGAATAAAAGAGCTGGTCAGCCCAACCTATCCTCCAACTGCCGGTTTTGCCCAGAGTACCCTACTCATTCACTCACACCCTCCTCACCGACAGATTCCGTCTCCATCATGAATCGAGTTCGTTTGTCGCTGTCCACTGTGCGTCCGCTCGCCTGGCGTTCGACCGGTTGACGCGGTCGCGCGTCAGATGACGACATGTAGCCGTCCTCCGGAAGCAGACCCAGGGGGTCCGGCGCTGACGCCAGCGTCGCCATTAACACCTCCACGTCGCCCAAACACGCAGTCGTTGTCTCCGCCTGCCCATTCACCAGCACGTTAACTCCTCCTCCGCCAGAACTGCCCGATCTCTCCTCTGTAGATGACGTCAGTAGCTCACCACCGGAGGAAGCTGGAAAAATGACAGGAATGCATAAAGGTATAGGGTACTGTGGGGTAAACCCGGACACCTAAGCTTTTCTGAACTTGCCGCTTCAACAAATAGATGAACATGGTAGCTCATTTGAAAGAGGAGAGTTCAAGGAATCGATTGGTATGTAGAATACTTGTCTCAATCCGTCGTATGGTTGCTGAGAAATACTACCCGTCCGTGTCCGGGTTTACCCCACAATGCCCTACTTATCAAAGTTATGTATTCTTGCTGTGCACAGTCGGTGTACAGAAGAACCACATTCTACACCGTGGAACGATAGAAAGGTTTGGACGCAGGCGCTAAGGTGGATACGGAGTGTTTCCGACCCAATAAAGTTTGAGAAGCTGCTGCGCTCGCTATTAACAGAGAGATACAGACACGCACTCACTTTTGCTCGCAAAGCTCCCCTTTAACGAAGAGAAAGCCGAGCCTCATACGTCTTCGCAGTGCATCAGCAACGAGCAATGTACAATACATAGCACGCATTATGCACGTGAACAGCAGATTATTGCGGTATAATCATCGGCTCAGCTCCACTTCCATACATAGACAGCAGGCAGATGGGTACTGCATCTTACCGTCATTGTTGTCAACAAGTAACATACCACAATTCCCATTTATTCGTTGTCAACATTCAATCCGACAACAGTTATGTAACTTGTTGACAACGGACGGAAATATGCAATGCGGTATATGTTAACTTACACTTGGATAGCACATTTCGCTTCTTCAGAGCATCCACGACAGGAGACGCGGTGTTTGTTTGTAGCAACGAGGGAGAAGAACCCTGTGGTCGCATTGTGGACAGCCGTTTCAAAGTTTCCATCAACTGATCACCCGCCGCTTCACCGAATTCAGATACATCCAAACGCATAAGGTACGACACCTGCAAACAGACAATAATAATAATACATATGTTGCACAACAATGGCCGGCTACACACGACCTCCGAGAAATCTCCGAGTGAGTTCGAACCAAGCACGGAGCGAATTCGGACTGAACACGGAGCGAAATCGGACTGAGCACGAAGAGAATTCGGTGCGAATTCGGACCGAGCATGGAGCGAATTTGGACTGAGCGCGAGTGAATTCGGACCACGAATGGAGCGAATTCGGACCGAAATTCGGTCGTTCACACGAAAACTTCCAACCACTTTTTGCAGCAAAATTTCGCGTATTGCCGAGCTGTTTTTACCCTTGCGGCGTTTCACGCGCCGCGTCGTAAATTTGCTGTGCAATTATTTTCAGCTCGGTCCCGGCTTTTCGGACCGAAACTCGGAGATTTTACTTACACGTTGAAGACGAGTTTCTACTAGAATTTTTTCATGTGCGTATATTTTATTTTAGCGTGAAAAAAATTCTAGTAAAACTCGCCTTGAAGCATAGTCAGCGCTCCGAATTCGCGGAGTTCACGTGTTCAGTTCAATTCTCACCAATCGATTGAGCTCTTGTTGGGTAATAAAAGCCACGTGTCGAGTGAGAATCATTGCCTCCTCTTGCTCTGAAGATGATACGGAAGAAAAGAGCGCATCCAACGTCACAGCTTCCCCCTCCAACACACTGCTCAGCACTATCGACATACAGTCCTGCAAACATGCAAAACACAGTAATCATATTGGCCAATCATTACGGTGATGTGTTGTGTAGAACAATGATATTCAGATTCATGATATGCGTTGAGATTATATTCGCTTCAGCTGCAGTAGTTATCGTTGCGAAGGTGGTTGTCCCTACTATTGTTTCAGTGCAATATTTCTACCAGACGCCTAAACGTTGCTCCAACCAGTACCTAACCCTTCGCTGTTCAATCCAACTACACTAAAATAACAAAACAAACAGGACACCCAGCCACCTCGCTCACAAAAGTACCGAGGGAAAGTGGCTGTAGAGGTCCATGAGCTTCGGATCGATCTTCTCCCAGCGCATGACGGCTAGCGTCTGCAGGATTTGACCCACCTGCATGAGATTGAAGCGAGAAATGTAGGTGATGGGTGTATCGGCCACCACGCCCAACGGCTCAGGATTCGCCACTGCCGGACAGATGAAGCAGGTGAAGATCAGATCCACACACAGCATCAATACCTGCAGCATATCAATCGATGGATAGGGTACAGTGGGGTAAACCCGGACACGGGGTAAACCCGGACACCAAAGCTTTTCTTAACTTGCCGCCTCAGCAAATGATGAACATGTAGCTCATTTGAAAGAGTTGAGTTCAAGGAATCGAGTGGTAGAATACTTGTGTCAATCGGTCGTATGGTTGATGAGATATACTAGGTGTACGGGTTTACCCCCGTGTCCGGGTTTGGTTTACCCCACAGTACCCTAAATCATCAAAATGTAGGTACCTTTGGGGCCTAGGTTTACTCTATATAATTAGCGCGCTACACAAGTGGCGAGTACCATTCTGGTGCATCTGTGTGCCGCCTATGCTTCAATACAAGCGTGGGGCAAAATGGGGCAAATCCGCCCACCCTATTGCAGTTTTCCCCCATTCAAAACACATGGCTCTCGAGATACTCCGCCTCTGTTTACTTCCTTCCAAGTCCGGCCAGAGAGAGTTCGTTATGGTACGCAAGTCGTCATGCGTAGTTTGCATGTACTTCTGCAAAATAAGAGTACACGAAGCACGGACAGAATCCGCACTTGCGAATCTATTTCACGCCACGACTTGAATTCCATAGCGAACTCTTGGTGGCAGACTGTAGTCAACTAAAACAAAACAACCTCTCCTTGGTAAAACCGCCATACGTATGGTCCGGGGCAGATGTCCCCCATGACCGGTTTCTTCCCACACTAACCCACTGAATTCACCATGAGCAACTACTCGCCACGTGTGCAGCGCACTATAGTATTATCACAACTAACAGTGGGGCGCTACACACAAGCTCCGAGGAAGCTCCGAGCGAATTCGGACCGAGTTCGAAATGATTTCGTTTTGAACCGAAACGAACGCTCGCACGACCGCGAATTACAAACTAGGTTGTTCACACGCAGGTTTGGAAAAACGGAGCGAGTTCGATGCGAACTCGAAGACTTTACATGTTGAAGCATAGTCAGCGCTCCGAATTCGGAGCGAATTCGAAGTTCACGTCTGTAGCGCCCCAGTACCTCTTCCTCCCCGACTTTTCCTCCGGAAGACAGCGCGGCCTTGAGCTGGCGCACCAGCCACGCCAGACTCAGCGGGAAGTGCGCGAGGGCGTCGCGAATGCTGTCGATGAATCGACTCGTGACCGCCACCAATCTCGCGATGATGTGCTTGCGATACAGGTCGAGGTTGCGCTGAAACTTCTCCGTGCCCTCCTCGCCGAATCGGCGCCGCCTCTCCTCCGGCGAAAAGCGCACTGCCGTCTTGGACGGATCTGTACATACAGACAGGTGGTCAACAGCGTAAATTTTCGTAGGGTACTGTGTGGTAAAGCCGGACACGGGGGTTAACCCGGACACCTAGTATATCTCAGCAATCATACGACCGATTGAGACAAGTATTCTACGAATCGATTCCTTGATGAACTCTCCTCTTTCTAATGAGCTACCATGTGTTCGTCATTTACTGAAGCGGCAAGTTCAGAAAAGCTTAGGTGTCCGGGTTTACCCCATAGTACCCTACATAGAACAAAATCTATGTTTTGCCAATTGTTATACATAGGGGGATACTTAGAGAATATACACCCAAAAATACGGTAACAAGCTAGGCTCGTTAGACATTAAGATTATACCGATGTCTAGGAAGAGCTCGTCTTGATTCAACAATTCCATCACCGGCTGATGCAGAGCGGCGGTTAAAAAGACGCGCGCCGCGTGAAGATCTTCCGCGAACAGGCGATACAGTTTCGAGAACGCACAGTTGCCCCTGCGCAGAAGACGGCGAGGAGTTTCGCTCGGGACTAATTGCAGCCGTATCAAATGCAGCAACGTCTCCAAAGCCAGTTTTTCATCGGCCGCAAACACGCAACAGCCGTACAGACTGCTGAACAGGATATGTGCCAAGTCTAAAGTGGTCGAGGGAGACTCTTTGGTGTCACAGGCGTGCAATAACTTGGCTACTAGCGACGGACAATGCAGAAGGGTGCGCAGTAAACTGCTCAAGTGGCTACAGGAGTCAGGGCCTAGACGTTTGTACGCCTCGACGAATTGGGTGGCTTCTAGCTGGCGTACGACGCGGCAACTGTTTTCGGGGGTGGAATCGGGGTGGGAGTAGATGAGTTTGTTCAAGTTCAGCTGCTGCTGACGACAGATCCAGGCTTTTTCGAGTAAATGCAGCAATTGCGCCTCAACTTCCTCGTTCATTCGAGTCAGCAGCGACAGTTCGGATGCCACGAGTAAACGCTCGCCTCGCAAGCGCTCGCAAAGCGTTCGCAACTCCTCGCGAGTTACCATGACCGGTATCGTATCGCTGAGTAAGGACCAACCCTAAGTATTGGTTCAGCAGTCAAATAGAATCAAGAAAGAAAGGTGCTCCCATATCTTCAATCCAACAAAAGAGCTTGGCTCTTTTTCAACGCTTCCTTTATATTTCCCAAGGAAGATACGCCGCCCTTTCGGTGATCGAGATCCGTCCAAACCGTTGGGAAATCGGAATTTCCGCATTTCCGTAAAAAAAAAACTTTTCGTTTCACACTTTATACAGAGGTCTACGCACACGTTTTTCTATAATTATTATTACTATATATACTACAGGAGTACATGCGAAACGTAGACAACTAAATTTATTGAACCTCTCTTCGGGCACGGACTTCTAGAGTGTTACACGGACAACGCACTCTATTTCAATACTGTCCATAAACTGGGAGTCCATGCACGTACATAACGTGTAGAACATAGGGCAGCTTTCACATTTTTCGGAGAGTAAAGCACCACATTGGCATTCGGCGAGCCTTATCGTGTAGCACATTGAACAAAAAAATATTGGCTTCAACTTTATCCATAGTTTGCACCAAGTCTAACCTGCATACATGAAGAAATGCTAATTTTCTCCTTTCCTGTGTAGTGCACTGACTGCTCACCATGCAGTACACTTGCTGTGTGTGTAATGCAAATGAAGCAGTAACAACTGAACATAATCAATTTCACACATCACAAATGCAAAATTTATTGGCACAACACAACATGATTGCAAAAGTTATATTTCTCTTTCTCTCAGGACCTTCTCTGTCTTTCTGTGCTTTGGTGGGTGAGGACGAGAGTTTGAAGGCGGATAGTCATGAAAATGTGGGACAGCATCAGGACGCAAACGTGGCTTTACCAGTATTTGTGACTCTCGCTTCCTCTTTTGAAGACTCTGGTTATCCAGCGACTCCCTAACAAAGTCGTCCTCAGAAAAGTGGAGAGAACAGAGAACGCTGTTCTTAGTGACAATATAGTTGGGTCGCTGAAGCCTGCTCACCCATTCCTTCTGGACTTCGGGGTTGCTAGGAAAGTGGTGCAAGCTCACACCAGGTACTCTTGTATCTGCTGTTGCAGTATTTTGCAGCACAAAACCTCCCCATTGCGCTTGATCGATCCTGAGCTAAGAAACATATAAAAAACATTTGTAAAGATCAATTATCAGTGAAGAGTATGATACAGAAATCGTTTTCCTTTCTTCTACAAAAAACCGCACCTTTTTCTGTGGAGCATGCGCCGAGATATCTCACTCAGAAGATCCTGAGTTTGAACTCCCGCGTGTTGAAAGATAGCCGTTTCGTTCGGAATCTCACTCTCTGCGGACGCACAAAAAAAATAAATTCGTGGACTCCTTTGTCCGCCTAAGCTCTCTAGAAGTCCGTGCTTCGGGCCTTCGAGACAAGGCAAGGACTCCTAGATAGAAGCCAAAGTTTCTAGCAGTCCTTGGCGTTCGGGATTTTACATTTGTGGGCCAGGACAGGATTCCAGGATCCGGTTCCGGATCCGATCATCCGAGAAGGAAAGAGACCCGAAAAAAAGACCGGAGGAGAAAGACCTTGTTGGTCTTTTGTCCGCTTCTTCTGCTCTGCTGCACTTTTCCGGCTCAAAGGCAACACTTGACGTGCAGAAATATGAGTAGTTCGGAGGAAGTTTCATGGATTTCGTGGTTTTGCGGTTTGAGGGGAAATGAATTCTTTTGTGAGGTAAACCTGTTGTAATATATGTCGCCGTACGGTGCTCGCCATGTTGTACAGTGCAAATACGTTTAGGGTACTGTGGGGTTAAACCTACCAAGTAGTACTAAAGGCTGTTCTTTTTACTGGGTGGTCGGGTTTACCCCGTGATACCCTAGCCCTTCCGTACCGTATTTACCTGTGCATAGCCCGACCCCCTATGCTTGCCCCCCCCCCTATGCATAGCCCCATATTGGCAAAAATAAGAAATGACCCATGCATAGCCCCCCCCCCCTCCCTATGCATAGCCCCATATGTATGTACTGTACAGTACCTGAAGCTACCTATATAAGCTGGTCATAAGCTACCCATAGAGCTCCCATACCAAGCTAAGTTGCCCATAA
The DNA here is from genome assembly GCA_030247985.1 of Epsilonema sp. ZAB3_2. NCBI lineage: Eukaryota > Metazoa > Nematoda > Chromadorea > Desmodorida > Epsilonematidae > Epsilonema > Epsilonema sp. ZAB3_2. The sequence goes on from JASAMW010000921.1 coordinate 34,187, forward strand.
GCCTGCTTGGGGGTGTGCACAGGTAAATACGGTACCTTTCCACACTGGCTCTCTTTTTGTAACAGGTGGACGAAGATTACATTCAGGACAAGTTCAATCTGACGGGATTGAACGAGCAAGTTCCCCACTATCGCCAAGCGCTGGACATGATTCTTGATTTGGAACCAGGTACTATGGTCCGCCTGTCCACTAAGAGTTCGCTATGGAACTCAAGTCGTGCAGCGTAATAACTACTGCCGTTAGCTCTTTGCAAGAAACGAAAGTGCACAAGCACCGTTAGCTCTTTTCAAGAAACGAAGCTTGAGAGTGCACAATTTCAACCATGAAGCCCTTCGCGACTTGGGAAATCTCCACTGTCTCCTCTGAATGGACCGACTTTTCTCCTTCCTCTCCCCTCACTACTACCATCGTTTACCCTCTCTGTGATGTTGTGCAGATGATGAGTTGGAGGACAATCCGAATCAGTCGGATCTGGTTGAGCAGGCGGCTGAGATGCTCTACGGTCTGATACACGCGCGCTACATTCTCACCAATCGCGGCATTGCGCAGATGATTGAAAAGTGGCAGAACGGTGACTTCCTCCACTGTCCCCGCGTCTACTGCGAAAATCAACAGATGCTGCCCATTGGTTAGGCGTGTGTGTCCTCTTATTATGTATGATACATGATTTCATGCCGATCAAGAGTAGTAGATGGCTATGAACCAGTAGCGCTAAGAATTATGCGTCGTCGCGAGCTCAAAAAATACACTGAAAAACGTGTAGTACTTGTACAGCAAGGGGTCAGCTCGCGATAGCGCAACTGGTCCATAGTCGGTCCAGCGAGATTTGTCTTTGGGCCTGTTGCCTGTGTTTTTCTATTTATTTCTATTCTGCGAGAGTGCATGTGAATTTCGTGATACGGGCAAGGCCCATAGACCTTTTCGCTGGATTGACTATCCTGATGCATTGTGTGAGATAGTGCAGAGTAAATTCGGGTATGGTGGGGGTAGTTCCGGCCGTATCTTCATTTGGCCAGGAGAAGCTGGAGTGGCCCGAATTCACCCCATAGCCCGAATAACCCCAAGTTATCCTTATCCTCCATCCTTCCAATTATATGCCAAAATCGAAAAGGAAAATTTGCCTGAGATGTGCCATGTGGGAATCGAACCCTGGACTTCTCGCGTTCCAGGCGAGCGCCTTGACCATTTGACTATATATTTACACACCTGGATGACCTCAGTCACGCAATTTCCCCTTTTGATCATGAGCGATTCTCCAGACTTGTGCACTCGTGGTTATGCGTATATTTTTCTTGCAGCATTTTTATATTTGCTATCAAGGCTACATTTAGCAAATTGCATTTCTCCACCACAGAGTATGAAAATGCCAATAAAATGCTGAAAGTTCAGGCACGAGTGCACAAGTCTGTACTCGGCAATTGACAGCTGGCCGGTTTCATTTCAGGTTTGTCTGATGTACCCGGCGAGGCTATGGTGAAGGCTTATTGTCCGAAATGCATGGACGTCTACAATCCCAAATCCTCTAAGCATCATCACACGGACGGCGCCTACTTCGGCACCGGATTTCCTCACATGCTCTTTTTTGTACATCCCGAAATGAGACCCAAACGTCCGGCCAATCAGTTCGTTCCAAGGTATGTATGTAACCACTGTACATACTGTATTTATGGACTCTTACTCACTGGTGCGTTTCAGTCGTGCTCCGATCACGAGCATCTCGATTGTGTTTTGCTCCGATCGAGTTCGCTCCGAGTTTGGAAAGACTTCATTTTGAACCGACACGAACGTCAATTACTCACATGTCTTCGAATTACAAATTCGGTTGTTCACACGCACGTTTGGAAAAGCGGAGCGTGTTCGGTTCGAACTTGGAGATTTTACATGTTGAAGAATAGTCCGCGCTCCGAATCGGAGCGAATTCAGAGTTCACGTCTGAAGCGCACCCACTGTAGTATTTATTTTTATAGACTCTTTACTTACTGTTATGATGTTTGTGTAGGCGTTACAGGGTTCATACCGTGTCTTGATTGTCTTTATTTTGTCTTTATAATAGATCCATGTCTTGATTGTCTTGATAATGTTTTTATAATTTATGAGTGTCTTGATAAATTTTGAGTTTTTTTTAGCTGTTTGCGTGCCGCGGGAACAAAATTTTTTTCTCGCGCTCTGTGTGGAGTGAAAATTTTTTCCCGCGCGACATACAAGTGCGATTTAGGCTTACAATTTTTGTGTGAGACTGTGCGTGAGTGTGTGTGCGGACGCGGCGATTTGGCTCATGAGTTTGAAAGCTGGCAGTAGCGCGCTACACACGTGGTGAGTAAACTCATGGTGAATTCACGGTGAGTTGAACTTCGAGTTTTATTTTTCGTGTAGAGCATCCTCACTTGCTCCCACGCGCAAAATTTTTCTCACGTGTTCACACGTGATGAGTGTCAAACTCACGGTGAATTCACCGGCATCCCTATGCTTCATCACATTCTTTACGGGGAATTCACCATACCGTGAGTTTTACTTACCTCGTGTGTAGCGCACTAGTGTCGATGAGTGGAGTATTTATGTATGTATACTATGGGTCATCTGTTCTTAATATCTGATAAATTTTTGAGACACGTTTTCATGGAAATTAGAATGCTTCTTTAAAAAATTTTCGAGCCTCCGGCGGCCCTCCTACATTGTGTCTTGATAATGTCTTGATTTTGTCTAAAGCCGCTTTGGTACGAACCCTGCGTTAGCAAAGTAATAAAATTGGTTGTGCTGAGTGAATCTGCTGCGAGATTACAAATTTCGAACCTGTTTGGTGCGCTGTATTGTGGAATATCAGTTTAGTATTATACTTAGGTCCGCGGGGAGAATGCAAAAATTTGCATTGAAGGATGGTTGATACGTACGGCCTGCATTTGTTTTTCCTTTGCAGACTGTACGGCTTCAAGATTCACTCTCAAGCGTACACTTTGCAACAGCACGCGGCTCAGAACTTCAAGCAACCTATGCGAACCATGAACGTGTACTCTCCTGGCAAAGTGGTGATGGGGTCCCATTGATGTGAATTGACGCAGCAAAAGCGAAATGAAAAATGCGATAAAGGCGCTAGCACTGCATTCTTAGTTCACCGGCGTGTTGCGAGATTGTGGTTTTACCCAGCGTTTTTACTGAGGGTTTACGGGAAAAGAAAAATGCTTTCTTTTCACCTGACACCCCTCAATAAACGCCGGGTAAAACCACACCCTCGCAACGCGCCGGTGATCTAAAAGTGCGCTGTAAGTGGCAGCCAAGGGGGTAAAAACTTCTGGTCTGCCCCCTGGCTGCCCTGTTTACATTCAACGTATTTATTTAGCCAGCAAGTTTTCGCCAAGCTCATTATTTATTCTAAAGGTACGGTACGTAAGTATGTACATATATAGAAGTTCTAAACTTGTATAATGGCGTGCGTATATGGCAGCTGTCGCAGTGTCATGATTCTGTATTTTTCTCTGTTTCTTGCTTTTCTTGGTAATGAACTACGGCAGCAGATGGATAAAAGTTTAGCATATGGCCTTTTCTTGTTACCGTATACCGTAGACGGGCAGCAGTTTTATGAACAGAAATAGAATTGCCGGAGTGATATGAGCAAGATTGTCACCGATAACTTTACAGCTGAAAACGATGATAATTCTCATTCACTTCAATATCCATCTGATCACAGTCTACACACAGCTCACACTTTCCCAGGCTGGCTGCATAGTTGAAGCCGTTACAGTAGGCATTCAGTCGACAGTAGAACGCGCAAGCGCTAACATGCCCGATATTCTCGAATACCGTATTTTTGGGTGTATATCCCAGTGTATAACCCCCATTGGCAATACATAAATTTGTCCTGTGCATATCCCCCTGGTGTATAACCCCCATGTACTGGAAGGTACCTAACCTACCTATGTAGTTGATCATAAGCTTTTATAGCTACTCCTATACTATACACCATGCTACTATGCCTATAAGCATTGCTGATCATGTCTTATACGAGAATCTAAGCCCTCAAACACGTACTTTTGACCTCAAAAGCATTGCCTCTACACACACACCTCTCACAAACAAAAATTTTGTCCAATGTGTATCCCCAGTGTATATCCCAGTGCATAACCCCCATCAGACGTCTCGATTTTTGAATGGGGCTATACACCCAAAAATACGGTAGTTGGAACCAAGACAAGAAACGCTCCCCCTGGGCTCCTCGCTCGAAACGACCAAATCGCAAGTGTTGGTAGGGAGGTGGATTGGGATTAGAGGCGCGGTCAACGCGTCCGCTGTAGCGATCGTTGCGGAGCGCTGTCACGCCCAGGCGAATGAGACCCGGCTTCAAACGACACTGCAAATCGGATCGATCGTAGGAGAATGTGTTGCACTGGGGATGCGCGTAGCAGATGTGGCAGCAGTGCTGCCAGCTACGTATTCGTTGCGCCGTGAAAAAGACCACACCGGAGCCACCAGAGCTGTAGGGACGCTCTAGCCCATGCACTGCCTGGCAGTAGTTGCAGTAAGCTGAAACCAAAAATATATAATTATAAGAAAGCATTATAAGCAAGAATTATATTATATACAGGGTGTCTCACGTAGACCTACCTAACGATCCAGCCGTATAACTTCCGCATTACAGGAGGTATCAAGCTGAAATTTGGTCTCCCAGAAACCCAAGAATATACCATTTGTTGTGGCAAAATTTGAGCCAGATAGGTCAACTAGGGATGAAATTACGAGCTTGCAAATTCGTGACCATGTTTTTCAACATTTTGAAATCATTGGTGCCGCTATTGACCTCGACAGCTCCTTGAAGGCTGTTATGGGCGGTAAATCGCCTGTATTTTTGTATCCTTTGTGTTCTGGTCCGTGATGACGTTCAGCCATTATTGTTCCGCCATATTTTAATGTTGGGTGAGCTGCTTAACCATGCTGAGCAGAAGATTTTAGTCCCAAAACCACGCTCAGTGCGGAAAATGCGAAAAACAGGGTCCAAAATTTGCAAGCTCGTAATTTCATCCCTAGTTCACCTATCTGGCTCAAATTTTGCCAAAACAAATGGTATATTTTTGGGTTTCTGAGGACAAAATTTCAGCTTGATATGTACTGTAATACGGAAGTTATAAGGCTGGATCGTTAGGTAGGTCTACGTGAGACACCCTGTATTTTGTTGCTGAAACCAAAATCGAACTTTAAAGGGTGGATGTGGCAAAGGCTTCCCATAGTGAAGGCGAGGAATGATTTTTAATATTTCTTCGGCGAACCTACTGTATGCAGTTTCATATCCTGAATCGATCTCACCCACCTGTCTCGTTGTGTTTTCGCAACGTTTTCGCGCAATTTATTGCGAAACGCTCTGCAAGTGTGTTTCCCTACAAGGAGGAAAAACCGCGAAGAGAAAGGTCGGTGGATCGATTCAGCATAAAAAACTGCATAGGTTACCCAACGAAATTTTAAAAATCGTCCATTTTAACACCTTCACTAGGGAGAAATCTTTGCCGCATCCGCCCTATGCAAAAGCAAAGGAAGGAACTACATGTATAGTATTGTATACTGTATACTACGGTACATAGGCCCACACAAGTGCAATGCGCTAGATCAGCTTGTCTTTCTTGAGGAAACTGGAGACTTTAGTATCTAACGCATATTAGACGTAACGTACTCGATGAATCAAGCAGTCCCGCAATGCCATCATACACTCTTCGGACGGTGTTTTCAGTTGTGTTGTACAGATAACAGAGATCGTTATTGTCGGGTTTCCTCCAGGCTACACAGGTGTCATTTTCGCGACACTTCTGACAGCATTCGCCATAGCTGCCCACTCCTGTTATCGGTACAGTACTATTCCCGTATTCAACCATGCCGCCTCCAACAGTGGTGCGCTTCAGACGTGCTCGCTCCGAGTTCGGAGCCCTGACTATGCTTCAACATGTAAAAGCTCGCACCGAACTCACCGTTTTTCCAAACGTGCGTGTGAACAACCGAGTTTGTAATTCGAAGACGTGTGAGTAATTATTGCCGTTCGTTTCGGTTCAAAACGAAGTCAATCCAAACTCGGAGCACGTCTGAAGCGCACCAGTGACGCCAACCTCGTCGCAGAATCCATTTTCACAGGCTTTCGTGGACGATACGATTCTGTCGATGACAAAGGTCAGTATAGCGAAAAATCTAACAGTTGGAAACATAATTTTAAACATATTGAACGAACCAGCCATGTCGACTTATAAATTGACTTATGAATTATTCGTCCCGCTGAATAGTAATAAAAAAGTACTATGGACCAGTGGAATACTATACAATGTCGCTATGATGGAATTGGTTTGATAGCGACGCGACAATCGCAACACTGGTCCATATAAATACATATTGCGGCACTGTGATTAGGACATGAGTCCAATGGTGTTGTGTTACTATTACAACTCTACATCACCTAGACACCTAGGGCAATAATTGGTAAGCGACTGCTGATTGATGGTATGCATAATCAGGAATAACGATGGAAACCTTGCTTTTATGATGTGCACTGTAGTTTGGACTCAGCAGGACACATGAACAAAGCTTGGTGATGGCATGAAGACACCATATGATATATGCAATGTACGCACTTTGACTTTACCGTGGCACATACGTATCAAACTTACTTTACAATCAAACTCAAGGCCTACAACATATCACAGTAACATCATTCGATCATCCCCGCTCATCACCAATCGTATCCCTTTTCGTTAGAGTAGCTTTCCTATTCTCATCACCCTGTCCTTCACTTTGCCAGTGTTCGTCCTCATTATTACTATCTACGCTACTGCCGCGTACATACGCGATAAAGCTGACGTACCCGCAGCAGACAGAAGCAAAACTGGCGAGAATTAAAGGGGGAATCTGGCGGTAACTTGTATGGGGAGACAAGATTCGAATTTCTTACATTTGAAGACACCTGCCGTAAAATTTCATCCTCTTTCGATCTAATCCCATGTTTAGGAGCCGATTTTGCCTCTGAAACATGGAGTTTGGTCGGAAGAGGAAGCAAATTTTACACGGGTGGTAGGTTAGGTGCTTTTTTGTATGCAAAAAATATGAAACCTCGCATAAAATTTCTCGCCAGATGCCCCCTTTAAGAGGCCGAAAGTGCGCGGCGCGGGAAGCATATGGCCTTTTCTTGTTACCGTATACCGTAGACGGGCGGCAGTTTTATGAACAGAAATAGAATTGCCGGAGTGATACGAGCAAGATTGTCACCGATAACTTTGCAGCTGAAAACGATGATAATTCTCATTCACTTCAATATCCATCTGATCACAGTCTACACACAGCTCACACCTTCCCAGGCTGGCTGCATAGTTGAAGCCGTTACAGTAGGAATTCAGTCTACAGTACAACGCGCAAGCGCTAACATGCCCGATATTTTCAAACAGTTGGAACCAAGAGATGAAGCGCTCCCCCAGGGCTCCTCGCTCGAAACGGCCAAAACGCAAGTGTTGGTAGGGTGGCGGATTGGGGTTGGAGGCGCGGTCAACGAGTCCACTGTAACAGGAACGTAAACTATTACAGGTGGGGGGTGGGGGGAATAAACAGGTGAAGCGTTTCCGCACAAAACTTCACAGCGACCAAGTAGGTTAGGGTCGTACACCTGCTTCCACACCCGTGGAATGCAAGTCTTCCACACCCTTGGAAGGCAACTTCCACACCTACGGATTCCGTGTGGAATCCGCAATTGCCTACAAAAGCTTTCTCACCTCGGATTACGGATTCCACAGGTATGGAATCCGTAGGTGTGGAAGTTCCCTTCCAAGAGTGTGGAAAGAACGCATTCACAGGTACAGTACGACCCTACTTGGTCGCTTGTAATGTTTTGTACAGAAACGCTTCACCTATTGATTCCCCCTACCTATAATACAGAGTAGGTACTGTATCTCATAAAACCGAACACTTTTCCGTGCATAGTAAGTCTGGAACCACACGTTAGATTTTCATGCGGTTTTTTTTATTTTGTAGCCAAGGCTTCAACTTAGATGTATGTATATACATAATTTAGTTTCGTAGACCCAGTGGAAGGTGCTCAAACACCTTCTTTCTCGGCGGTCAAAAACGAAGGTTTTTCTAACTGGTAGTGCCGATTTAGGGGTCTCTTGTGCATGGGTCCAAGATAAAATTAAATAGTCTCGTAATGATAAAAGAGGTCTCAGAATTAGTGATGTTTTAGCCGGGCCATTTTTGATTTTAGTTTAGTCTTAGTATTAGTACTAAAGCTCAACTTGATTTTCGTCTTAGTCTTAGTATACCGTATTTTTGGGTGTATATCCCCCCATTGTATATCCCCCCCCAGTGTATAACCCCCCATTGGCAAAACATAAATTTTGCCCAGTGTATATCCCCCCCTGGTGTATAACCCCCCATGTACTGGAACGTACCTAGCCTACCTATGTAAGCTGGTCATAGCTAGCTATAGCTACTCCTACACCAAGCTACTATGCCTATAAGCTTAGCTGAGCATGTCTTGTACTAGAATAACCCTGTTTTGACCGCGATTATGCCCTAAAACACATACTTTTGACCTCAAAAACATGCCTCTACACACCTCTCAAAAACATAAATTTTGCCCAGTGTATATCCCCCCCCCCCCCCCCCCATTGTATATCCCCCCCCCAGTGTATAACCCCCCATCAGACCTCTCGATTTTTGTATAGCCCCATGGGGCTATACATCCAAAAATACGGTAGTACTAAAGGTCAAACTTGCTTTACTGTAATGTTTCGTGTATAGCCCCCTGGGGCTATATGATCGGTAAGCCCCGATTAGGGGGGCTATATTCGAGGCGGGGCTATACAAAAGGGGGGGTTATATAAGAGGGCATTTTGCATTAGTGACCAAAGTAAGGTTATTTGACCCCTGAACTCGTTTTTATAGCTTATTTTGCCTTTACACAAGCTAAAGTGGTCTAAAACAGGCTGCTTTTGCGCAAAAATTATCATTTTTGACATGGACTGACCATTTCTGCTGAGGTAGTCAAGAGGGGTGAAAATCAAAATGTATCCCAAACTGTCCCAAATGATGCGCCATCAACTCCTATGGCTAGAAACACGTCGAAAACGCTGTCTTTAGCTGTAAAAACCCTCGTTTTCGTCGTTTTTCGCGGTCTTTGATAGGGGGATATATACGAGTACAAATGACGATAGGCCCCGATTAGGGGGGGGGGCTATATTCGAGGGGGGGGGGGGGCAATACACGAAACATTACAGTAGTACTAAAACATTTTAGTTTTAGTCTTAGCCGGACAAACTAGTAGAGATATGAGCCAAACTCCTGAACATAATCACTTCTTGTATAGCTTCTGGAACATGCTCATAATGCATGACTGACTCATTGATTGGTCACTTT
>JASAMW010000925.1:0-14589 GCA_030247985.1 Epsilonema sp. ZAB3_2
CCAAACTGGAAAATAGGCTTAAAAAATCGAGTTTCAGTACTGACGCTGAATGTAACATTTCGTTCTCAGTTGCAGCTGCCCATGGAGTTGAGCTGGGAAAAAGACAAATATACTCCCAAGTACAGTTTCAAACTCGCTTTTTAATGGTGGTCTTCCCATCCGCTTAACCCCTACTGTTGGTGAGTTATTAGAGGTAAAAGGTAAAATTTTGACATCATGGACACCAGGCAAAATTGTGAATATCGCCTGTAACCCACACGCTATTACAGGGCCAGATCAGATACCTGTCTCAAATTGTAGCGCTTGAAAGTCTGAACAAGATATCCTATGTTTGCAGTTTTTGCCTGCCTGCAATTGGTTAAAGGGGGATCTGGCGGGAATTTAGTACGGAAAGGGCCAATTTCAAATTTTTGACTTTTGAGAGGCCTATCCGATGTAAAATTGCATCCTCTTTCGATCTAACCCCACATTCTGGAGTCAATTTTGCCTCTGTGAAGTGGCGCCCCAGTTAGGAAGGGGATTTCGCAACACTTTGGCCTATATCGAGCTTTCTAACTGGGGCGCCGCTTCACAGAGGCAAAATCGACTCCAGAACATGGGGTTAGATCAAAAGAGGATGCGATTTTACATAGGTAGGTGCTTTCAAATGTTAGAAATTCGAAATTTGCCTCCCCATACAAACTTTTCCCGCCAGATCCCCCCTTTAAGCTGAGACAGGCTTCTAATCTGCCCCTGTAATAATGTGTGAGTTACAGGCGATATTCACAATTTACCTGGTGTCCGTGATTTCAAAATTTTACGTTTTACCTCTAATAACTCGTCAACAGTAGGGGTTAAGTTGACAAGGAGACCACCATTAATAGCGCGTTTCAAACTGTAATTGGGTGTGTCTTTGCCTTTTTCCTAGCTCAACTCCTTGGGCAGCTGCAACTGACAAAGAAATGTAAAACGCAGCGTCAGTCAGTACTGAAACTCGATTTTAAGCCTATTTTCCAGATTGGGGCAATATTTAGCCAGTTGCGCACAGGCGGAGAGATTGAACGCATAGCCTCTCTTGTTCAGAATTTCAAGTGCTACAATTTGTGACAGGTTTAAGATCTGTCCCTTTAACAGCGCCCGAGGTACAGGCGATATTCAAGATTTTTCCTGGAGTCAAAGATATTGCAAATTTGCCTTTTTTCACTAATAACTCACCAACGGTAGGGGTTAAGCAGACGGGAAGACCACCATTAAAAAGCGCGTTTCCAACTGCACTTGGGGGGTGCCTTTGCCTTCGTTGCTATCCTAACCCTACTGCCTGGGCAGCTGCAGCTGTCAATGTAGTGCTACTTCAGTACTGAAGCGCGTTTTTACCTTTTGGTCCAACTTTGGGCCAATATTTAACCCATTGCGCACAGGCGGAGAGATTGAGCAGATAGCCTATCTTGTTCAGAATTTCAAGCGCTACAATTTGAGATAGGATTAAGTTCTGTCACTTTAATAGCGCCTGAGCTACAGGCGATATTTGACATTTTGCCAGGTGTCCGTGATATTGCCAATTTTGCCGTTCCCCACAAGTAACTCATTAACGGTAGGGGTTAAGCGGATCGGAAGACCACCATTAAAAAGCGCGTTTCAAACTGCACTTGAGGGTGTCTTCGTTGCTATCCTAGCCCTACTGCCTGGGCAGCTGCAGCTGACAACGTAAGTGCAACTTCAGTACTGAAGCTCGTTTTTTGACCCTTATCGAATAACTTTGGGGCAATATTTAACCCGTTGCGCACAGGCGGAGAGAGTGAAGACATAGCCTATCTTGTTCAAAATTTCAAGCGCTACAAGCTGAGACAGGTTTAAGTTCTGTCACTTTAATAGCGTCTGAGCTACAGGTGATAATTTGAAATTTTGCCTGGTATCCATAGTATTACCAATTTTGCCTTTCCCCACTAATAACTCACCAACGGTAGGGGTTAAGCGGACCGGAAGACCACCATTGAAAAGCGCGTTTCAAGCTGCACGTTGGGGTGTCTCCGACTCTTTCGTATCCCTGCTGCCTGGCAAGCTGCAGCTGACAACGTAAGTGCAATTTTAGCACTGAAACTCGATTTTTTTACCTTTCGGTCCAACTTTGGGGCAATATTTAACCCGTTGCGCACAGGCGGGGAGAGTGGAGACATAGCCTATCTTATTCAGAATTTCAAGCGCTACAACATGAGATAGGTTTCAGATCTGTCAGGTCAAAATCAGGCGAGCTACATTCGATTTTCGAAATTTTGCCTGGTTTTTGCGGTGTTGCTAATTTTGCGCGTTTCTCCACATAACTCGCCAACGGTAAGGGTTAAGCGGTCGGCGAGTATACCATTGAAAAGAGCAAATCAAGCCGAGGCTAATGGTGTATGGTTTGCCTTAATAGCCCTGTTGGCTGAGCTTTGGGACGCCTGTACGTAACGTCGAGTTGATCATGTTCGATTTTCCGCCTTTCCCCTGACCACCCTGCCTAAATTGGCCCGTTTCTCCCGTTAAACGTGGTCAAATCGCAAAACCAAGTTCATTTTCGAACTCAGGAGGGTTGATTACCTATATTCAAGACATAAAATCGGAAAAGTAAAAAAAGTGGATGTTACGCCCTATACTGGCATTCGCCGTTCTCTCATGCATTGGCTGTTATGTTCCATCTTACATCAGTTGTGTGCCTCAGTTGCACTATTTACGCAATATTACGGGTAGCCCCGAGCTAAACACCCGGCTCCGTATTACAATTTGTTCAAAACGGTCCAATCTACCACTGGCCACAAGAAAATCGCATTTCAACTTTATAAAATAGTTGAAACATTAGTCCAATTCCCCTTACCATTATTGTTGAAACAGTACTATACTCCACCACGTCTGCGGAAATATTGGCCACAAGAATATCTCATTTCAACTTATAGAATATTTGAAACATTAGTACAATTCCCCATTCCACTATTCCCTTCACAGTACCCATCGAACCACTACTCCAAAGCCAACCTACAACCAATCCGCATTGTTACCTTTGCAGTCATAAATCTCCAGGCCGTTTGCATGAGCGGTCTAGCGCAGGGGTAGGGCCAGAGCACGGGGCATCGCTTGGCGTTCCAGTGAAAGCCCGGCATATCATCGCGCTGTTTCAGGCCACCCTGTCGCGCGTAGCTCTTCGTGAAATAGGCCGGCAGCACCAGAATACTCTTCTCTTCCTTGCGACTGAACGTGCCGCTACCTGGCTCGAAAGTTTCCACGGGCGGAAGAGGGTAGATTTTATCCTCCGCCTTCTTTTCGTCTTGCTTATCTGGAGAAAAAAGTTCAGGGGTACTGAGTGGGGGATAAATCTGGCCATGGGGTGATTTTATCCTCCGCCTTCTTCTCGCCTTGCTTATCTGAGGAAAATGTTTAGGGTACTGTGGGGTAAATCTGGCCAGATCTTATCCTCCGCCTTCTTCTTGTCTTGCTTATCTGAGAAAATGTTCAGGGTACTGTGGGGGTAAACCTGGCGATGGGGTAAAACCGGCCGCTTAAGCTCATTTGAACTTGCTGGTTTCAGCAAATGATGAACCAAATAGCCCAATCGAAAGAGGAGAGTTCAAGGAATCGATTGATATAACATTTGGTTCAATCGGTTCATTGGATGCTCAGATAAGCAGCTCTGAAACTTAGGTCACTGGATTTAACCAATGGTACCCTAATAAATACCAGGGGTTATTCGGGCCTCCCAATGTTGCATGCTCTCCCCGATTTGCCTAAAGCGAAGTAAAGCAGAGGGCCCGAATTTCCCCACATCTACCCTATTACAAAAAACAACTGTTGGGACAGCCAAGCAAAAAGTAAAATAAAATAGTCCTGGGACCAATACGGCTCTCTCGAGTGTAGCAAGCAATGTTTCATACCTATCGCACTTTCCTCCTTGAAAATACGCCGAGGCGGCCGGACGACGTCCGAGGTGCGGTGGGGAAGGGTTAAGGGTATCTGGGACTGTCGGCGACGACAAGACTGGCTGTAGCAGGACTGGTTAAAGGTGGTGGGTCCGGCGATGGGAGGGAACGGGGAGCCGAGCCGGCAGGAGGGCGAGTAGCATTCGGACCGCTGCGCTTCTTTCATTTTGGCGCGAACTTCCAGCTGAAAAAAATTGTGTAGATCAGATCAACTTCGCATCTACGACTTATGGCGCGTTCACCACTGACGTCCGTAAATCCGTCCGTCCGTCAATCCGTAAAACGTATCTAGGAGTACACGGTTGTTTGCGGTGTGCCATGTACTCCTAGATAAACGTTCGTTACGGATTTGACGGACGGACGCCTGGTGAACGCGCCATTAGGGTAGCGTGGGGTAAAACCTCCCATGGGGGAAATACGCCCACCTGTTATGCTTTTGCCCCGATCAAGCCTGTAGGTTGTCAAGTTGGCGAAGGAACGAAGAAACAGAGGCAAAAGTGTCCCGAGATACATTTTCGAGCCCGGCCCTGTTTTGAATGGGGGTAAAAGCGCCATAGGTGGACGGATTTCACCATGGACGGTATTTTCCATTTTTTACCCCTATGGGCGGTAAAAATGACATCCCCATCTGGGGAAACTTGGGACGGAAACATGTGAACATGACGGGCGGAATTACCCCCCCCCCCCCCCCAGCTTTATACCCAGGCATATCCCATTTCTCTCACCCTTCTCGTCTCCTCTCGCTTCTTCAGCATGGCTCCCACGATGCCTTCCAGTCTCTCCATCTTCCCTCTGTCGCCTCCTCCGCTTTCCTTGGACGGCCTGAGCTGGGGCCGCTGGAAGTTAACCCTTCGCAGACACGACACCCACCACCAGCCGCGCATCACGCCCTTCGGACTGTTCACCCTGCGAGACGGAGAAAGGACAGAAAAGCTTGGGGTTAAACCACACGTGTTTATCTTTCTAGCTGGTCACTGTATCGCTTCCAATTTAACACATACCGCACCAAGGCGTCATTGTTGACAAAACAAGTCACCCAACTGTTGTCGGTTTGTTGACAACAAATACAGGGTGTTTCATAATATACTCGCCGGATGTTTGTGCTTATATCTCCCCACCGGAGTGTCACATTCGAATGCGCTTTTTTGCGTTGAATAGCAAAGGCTTCAACGTTGATGCAGCCAAAATTTCAGCTTCCTAGGTTGCATTGTCATGGTGCTGTAAGCGGTCAAAGTTGCGGCGCCTTTTTTGGCGCAAAACGGAGGCAGGGCACTGAGGCGGGGCAACGGATTTGCATTTTCGCTTTTTTCTCGCTCTTTCAAGTCTGTTCACCATTTGCCGCCAGCAAAAATGTGTGAAAATTGACGCTTTGCAAATCGAGCTGTTTGAGCCGCTTCCTTTTGGCCTAGAAAGCTGAAATTTTGACTGCATCAATGTTGAAGCCTTGGCTATTCAACGCAAAAAAACCGCATTCGAATGTGACACTCCGGTAGGGAGATAAAAGCACAAACATCCGGCGAGTAAATTATGAAACACCCTGTATATGGGGATTGTAAGTTTGTTGACGAAATGACGACAAACCGACAATCCCCATATTTTTGTTGTCAACAAACGGATAACAAGCTGACAACAGTTGGGCGACTTCACAACAATTACGCCTTAGTGCGGTGGTATGTGTTTTAACAAATCACCATCATGCACAGGATGAGTTAACACGTGACAAGGGCCCGTCTTTTACGTGCACGTACCTGTATCCTTCGTCTTTTAACTTCCACAGATTATGGGAGGGCGGGCCGAACTCGTAGCGCGTGTACTTCACCCAGGTCACTGATTCATCCTCCGGGTCTGACGTGAGCATTTCCTACACCAATAAAAGTAGGTTATCACGGGGTAAAAAAACCGGCGGTTCTACTGGTGGGGTAAACTCGGCCACCTACAAAGAAAGAACGGCTTCCAAAACAGGTGGTCGGGTTTAACCCACACACAGTACCCTACGCCTTGCATTCTCTTCCATCTATGGACGATATGCGGTAACGCGATTGGGTTGGTCGATGGCGACCCCGCGGTATTTAGTGAATGTTTGGATCGGTGTCTACGGAGTCGTCGACCTTGTTCAATCATCTGGGAACGGAAAAGGAGCGAGTGAAAAGAACTGACAACAAATGACGTCGACGACCCCGCAGGCACCGATCCAAACTTTCACTAAATACCGCGGGGTCACCATCGACCAACCCAATCGCCTTACTGCATGTGGTGGATACCTTTTCCCGTCTAGCCTGTCTCTTCTCCGCCTTCTGTCTCTCCTCCCGGTCGGCGGGTGTCTGCCTCACCAGCCGCGTGTGGCCCAGCCCTTCGTGCCAGCTCTTCTGCAGTGCGCAGCGCTTCAAGATCGATTCAGCCATGCCGAGCAAGTGCCTGCAAGCAATAACCATGAATCGTGATAGATGTAAAAGATAAATAAAGAAAAACAAGAATTGTGGAAGGACTACACCCTACTATTACCCCAACCACACATACACAAGGTAGGGTACTATAGGGTAAACCCGGCCATGGGATAAACCCGGCCACCTTCGCACCATTGAACTTGCTATAGCTCATTTTGAAGAGAATTCAAGGAATCGACTGATATCCTAATTTGTGTCCCAGTCGGTCCATTGGTTGCTGAGATACGCAGCTTTGAAACTTAGGTGGCCGGATTTTCCCATGGCCGGGTTTACCCCACAGTACCCCACTTACCTCAATTCCTCAGGAGTCCTAGCCAACTGTATACTCTTCCTGAATTCCAGCGTGAGTTGAGGATTCCATGCCCTGCACACGAGCGAAGGCGGCAGTCGTTGGTGCAGATCCAGGATCGCCTTGCCGATGATACGCAACGCGTCCATCTGGGACACGAACACGCCGCTGCCCGGCTCTTGCTGAGGCTGAAACATCAACTTCACGGGTTTACCAAAAAAAGGTCATCAGGGTCTGTTCGTGCTCGCAGTAGAAAAAAACTATTTTTGGATCGCCTTGCCGATGATACGCAACCAGGGTTGCCTATTCATATTCAAATTGTATTCATATTCAAATTGAAAACAGCGTTTTTTAATTTTGATAATTCATATTCATATTCATTTTAATTAAAGACAGCTTGCAATATTCATATTCATATTCAAATTAATTGGAAGAATAATATGAATAGTTTGTATAAATTGAATAATATGAATAATCAATATTATCATAATTATCAAAATGTATTTTGGCGAGTTGCGACAGAGAATGTGGTTCATAGACTAGTGTTTTTCACATGTTCTTTCTTTTCCGACTTGGTACTTGTATGCTTGAAGTAAATAACCAATGTTTTGTGGCTGCTCCAATAGCCAGAAAACTCTCAGCACACCTTATTTCTGCAGTTATTGTCAACTTTTCAGTCAAAAATCTCTACCAAAATATCAAAACTAGATATTCATATTCAAAATAAATCCAGGCATTGAATTTTGATAATATTCATATTCAAATATAATTCCAAGCACCCCTTCAATATCATATTCATATTCATTTTAATTAAAATCCTATTTGAATAGGCATCCCTGTACGCAACGCGTCCATCTGGGACACGATCACGCCGCTGCCCGGCTCCTGCTGAGGCTGAAACATCAACTTCACGGGTTTACCAAAAAAAGGTCATCGGGGTCTGTCCGTGCTTGCAGTTGAGAAAAAACTATTTCTAACCGCGCCAATACATATCTGATCTCATCTCATTACTTTCTTTTCTACACCCTATCTGTTTGAACACAGAACCACCCATGCAAAATGTATATTCGCTACTTGCGCTAATAATTATGGGCACGTCACGTCACCGCTGGTCGCGAGCTGACCCACTGTGTTTTTCAGTGCGTTTTTCATCGGTGACTCCGCTGGTACCGATCGAAAACGCACCAAAAACCAACATAGCGCAAGTAGCGAATATCCTACCTACATGTTCCAACACACATTGGGGCGCTTCAGACGTGCTCCGAGTTTGCTCTGAGCGAGTTCGCTCCGAGTTTGGAATGACTACGTTTTGAACCGAAATGAACGTCAATTACTCATACGTCACCGAATTTCAAACTCGGTTATTCTACATGTTCAAGCATAATAGTCAGGGCTCCGAATTCGAAGCGAATTCAGAGTCGAGAAGGAAAATTTGCCGAATGTGCCAGGGAATCGAACCCTGGACCTCTCGAGTTCCAGCCGAGCGCCTTAACCATTCGACTACACACTCGGATGACCTCAGTCACACAATTTCCCCTTTTGAATTCAGAGTTCACATCCGTGGCGCCTCATTTTTATTACCTTCTGCCCACCCCTGCCACCAGTATTCGCCGTCATATTCGCGATGTTGACCAACTCCGGCCAGGTGAAGTAGCCCAGATCTGAGACGGTGAACTTGCGCTCGAAGTAGGCCGTGCGATTGCGCTCCTGCGCGCGGATGTAGGGGCTCTTGGCGTAGTCGTTGTTGGCGTAGAGGTTCTCGTAGCCTCGCAGCTGCTCTTCGCTTCCGCCCAGCTTGAACAGGTCGCCTTCCGGTACGCCGTGACCTGCTGCAAGAGATAAAGGGGGAGCTTCATAAAGTACGTCACGCAAGAATAGGGAGAGGGGGGCTGCTCTTCGCTTCCGCCCAGCTTGGAGCTTCATAAAGTACGTCACGCAAGAATAGGGGGGAGGGGGTTACGCCGTGACCTGCTGAAGAGATAAATAGCGCAGTGCAATTCGACTTTACATTCAGTATATTTATTCGTGCATACGGACCAGTTGCGCTGTCGCGATTGGGTTGGTCGTAACTGGGGGTGGTTGCTCGTAACTGGAAGGTTTTAACTTACGCCACCCAAAGTCTTAGCGCAACAGGTCCATATATGAATGATATCGTAGCGTGGAACAAATCTGTCCACCCTATGATGGCGGTCGGTCAGGATACGAAGTGCCTCTGTTGTCTATTGCCTGGATCCATACTTCCATAACAACCTTTGATTGTAATGTCTTCTCATTCGTTCTTGACATAATTTCACCACTATGGTAGCATGGAGTAAACCCTGCCAAGGGAAAATCCGGCCACCAAAGTTCAGGGCTGCATATCTCAACAATCACTGGACCGATTGAGACAAATATTATACTAGTATCAATCGATTCCTTGAACCCTCCCCTTTCAAATGAGCTATGTGGTTCATCATTCGCTGAAACAGCAAGTTCAAGGGAGCTTAGGTGGCCGGGTTTACCCCACAATACCCTACCTTTTTCCGCGAGCCCGTATCTTTTCTTCCACTTCTCCACCAGTTTATTCGTTTCCTTCAGTAGCTCTCCGCCCTCCGCCTTTTTAAAGACCGTCGGTTGATTCTCCTTCTCCTCTTCCTCCTTCTCCTTAACCTCCATCCCGTCCTCTTCCTCTTTCTTGTCTGTTTCCTCCTTCTTCTTTTCCTCTTCATTCTCCTCCATTCTCTCGAAAATGTTCACCTGTTCCCCGTTCATACAGATATCGTTGCTGTGATCCTCGTTTTTTCCTCCTTCAGACACCTGATGCATTTCGGTCAAATCATCTTCGAGTTTCAATTCAGCCAGAATTTTCTCTGCAAAAAAGCCACACGACAAGAAATAGGGCGATGGTTGCTATTATCAAGAATAAATAAGGCTCTCGATTCGACTCCCACCCACAACATGCAACCCCCTATCTCGAGCCAACCAAAACTACCCCACAAACTACCCCTTCGCCCCTCCCCCCTTTTCTGGGACCGGCTAGTATCCCCATACGGAACGCGGCACGTTACAATAGCCGTTGATTCGATTCCCACAAGCACCCCCATCCTCCTTTCTTCCCCAGCCAGCCAGAATTACCCCACAAATTACCACACCACACTGCGATTTCCCCCGTCCTTTCCTCCCCCAGCCAACCAGATTTATCCCACAAATTACCCCCATTGCCCCCGTCCTTTCTCCCCTCAGCCAGCCAGAATTACCCCACAAATTACCCCATCGTCCCCGTCCGTTTCCTCCCCAGCCAGCCAGAATACCACGTCGCCCCCCCCCCCCCCTTCCCAGCTATCGCCGTACAAAACGCGGCACGCCACATAAGTTGAGTTCTTTACCATCCGCAGCCTTCAGATAGGACGGACAACTGTTGCCCCTGCGGTTGTGCGAGTGCGGTCGCCCGTGTCTCCGTGAGTTCCTTGGTGACGCCCATCTGGCGGGAGATTTCAAACTACCCCATCGCCCCCCCCCCTTCCCAGCTATCGCCGCACAACTTCTCGCTTACCATCCGCAGCCTTCAGATAGGACAGCTGTTGCCCCTGCGGTTGTTCACTCGCCCGTTTCTCCGTCAGTTCCTTGGTGACGCCCATCTGGCGGGAGATCTCGGGAAGCAGGTCGACGAGCGCCTCGCACAGCGCTGTCTCCCACTCCCGCGCGTCCAGCACGGCGACCACGCGACGAACCTGAGGGAGACTGGTGAAGTACCACACCTGATTTGAGGCCGAGTCGTGACTGCAATTAGGCATACAAACAATGCATTACAGAGTGGTACTGTTGTACTGTGAGGGGGAAACCCGGCCGTTCTTTCTTGCTACCAAAAAACGGCCGGGTTTACCCCCTGATACCCTACAGACAGAGGTTACTGTACTGTGAGGGCAAGTAAACCCGGCCATGGGGGTTTTCTTCGTGGGTGACCGGGTTTTCCCCTTCCAAAAACGGCCGGGTTTACCCCGTGATACCCTACAGACATAGGGTACCATTTCTTTGAGGTGATGTGCTTACACGAAAAGGCGTCGAACGAGGAACCAGTAGCGGCGACCGTGGCGGTCGAAGCCCAGACTCTGTTGGCGAATCAGCATTCCTTTCTCCTCAGCGAATGAGACGCAGTTGTGCACGCCTTCCACCTGCAAGCAACAAACCACTATGTACGTAGGTGAGTGGCCCGAATTACCCCGCGAAACTGTGTCACAGCGCATAAACACGATACGATACGTCGTCGAGAAGGAAAATTTGCCAGATGTGCCTGCCAGAGAATCGAACCCTGGACCTTTCGAGTTGCAGCCGAGCGCCTTAACCATTCGATTACACACCCGGATGACCTCAGTCACACAATTTCCCCTTTTGATCATGACAGTTAGCCGGTTTTCCTTAGAAAGGGCGCCTATTTGGTACCTCTCAATCAATCAGGGCCGACTAAAGTGACAGAATCAAGAAGGCAAATTTGCCAGATGTACCAGCCAGGGAATCGAACCCTGGACCTCTCGCGTTCCAGCCGAGCGCCCTAACCATTCGACTACACACTCGGATAACCTCAGTCGTACAATCTTCCCCTTTTGTTCTGATACGATACCTGGTGAGCGTTGCAGATGCTGCAGAACCACTCTTCGCTCTCCGCCGGGATCTTGTCCGTGCGCGGGTACATGCAGGGAAAGTGGTAGGCGGCCACGCAGCCGTCGCAGCACACCAGCTCCCCCGGCTTCCCGCACTCGCGACAGTGCTCGTCGTGCTCCAACATACCTGCAGAAAGTAAGGAGTTATTATTCATTCTTGATAAAAGCATCAGGAAAGTAGTGCGACGTGCCGCGTTCCGTATGGCGGTAGCCGGGCTCCGAAAAGAGGGGAGAGAAATTGGACCGAAGCCGCTACCCTCGGTCACAGCTGTGGACTTAGGCACACCACCAGGTACCGGTCCGGGGACATTTGGCTAAACTCGCCTTACATACATAGCACTACTAGTGCATAGTTTACTTACGTACACTACTGGCCCCGGACGCTATTGCCATACGTACGCAGTGCTATTGGGGCGCTACAGACGTGAACATGCTATCGCTCCGAATTCGGAGCCCTGACTATGCTTCAACATGCAAAATAACCGAGTTCGCTCCGAACTCGCTCCGTTTTTCGGAAACGTGCGTGTGAACAACCGAGCTTGGAATTCGAAGTCGTGCCAGTCATTGACGTTCGTTTCGGATCAAAACAAAGTCATTTCAAACTCGGAGCGAAGTCGCTCAGGAGCAAACTCGGAGCACGTCTGTAGCGGGCCATTGTCATACGTACACATACCATGCTTCTTTAACTCTCTCCTAAACGCGTTGCTCTGGAGGAAGCGGCCAGTCAGCCATCTTAACACCAGCATGCGTTGCGCCGGCGCCACAAACGGGTAATTGGTATTGGTTACGGCAGTTCTCAGCCAATCAGGAAAGCGTTTGCGGTCGCTGTCAAAGTACTGCCTCAGCAACTCGCCGTAAGTCATGCCATCCAACAGCCAAAAGGCCAGGTTTTGACTGTCCTTCAAGTCCCAGGGACCGAAGTGAATGTTCTTCTCATCCTCGTCTTCCTTCATCAGTAGACGCAGCAGGGCCATGTGGATTTCGGCCAACAAGCGAGTTTGCTCCTGGGAAAGCAGAACAAGAAGCAGTTATTCACGACATGCAGTAACGTGATTGGGTTGGTCGATGGCTACCCCGCGGCATTTAGTGAAAGTTTGGATCAGTGCCTGTGTGGTCGTCGACGTCATTTGTTGTCAATTCTTCTTTTCACTCGCTCTTTTTCCGCTCCCAGATGACTGAACAACGTCGACGACTCCGCAGACACCGATCCAAACATTCACTAAATGCCGCGGGGTCGCTATCGACCAACCCAATCGCCTTACTGCATATGGTGGATAGTCTGGCCAGAGAGAGTTGGCTATGGGACTCAAGTCGTACTGCGTAGTTTGCATGTTGTACTTCTACTAATTAGGAGTACACGAAGCACGGACAACAATCCGCAATTGTGAATCTATTTTACGCAACGTGCCTTGAATATCATAGCCAACTCTTACTGGCCAGACTATAGTCGCCATCAGACAAGCCACTTTACTCGGACCGAGCAAATCGGTCTTACGTGTTGAAGCATACGAACGAATGGTGACTGGTTACCCCGTGGTCGGCTACTATGCTTCAACACGCTAGACCGACGAGCTCGCTCAGGCGTACATTGTCCTGTCTGATGTCACCTAGTGTGTAAAGAAATAGCGGAAAACGACGAAGAAAGTCCTCCATTCTTCCTCTAAAGTAGAATTATACACATTTTTGCCCATACCTACCTTCGACATAATCGCCGTGCAGAAATCCTCGAATCTAAAGGGCGACAGGCGAATGGTCTGGCTGAACCGGCGGCATATCTCATAGACTTCCAGGGCGTCCAACAGCAATGGATGTTCGTCCTCCCCATCTGCGGTAGAAGAGAGCGCGTCCAGCGGGATGCACAGATCCTCAGAGGAGGGCGGGAGGTGGAGCGGGGGCAAATCCGGCCCAGCCTCGATCCACGGACACTGGCGCAGATTCCAGATGGGAGTCGGCACCCGTTCCTCGTACTCTTCCGTCGCCAACGGGCATTTGGACAGACGGGAGAGCTCTTCTAGACAAGAAATGCAAACTAGGTGTCGTAATTACCCCATGCTACCCCTAGGGAAGGAGGGGTGGACGGACAGGGCGGGAGAGCTCTTCTAGACAAGAAATGCAAAAGCTTTTTACGTGCGAATAATCCACCTTTGACCCATGATTTAGACGTCGATTTAGCCGGTCGATGTGATCACGTGATCGGCGTCCCGGCGCGAAAGAAGGAAGACTACAGTACGTACGTACGTACGTTGCGTCGTCGTCTTCGTTTTTACTACGTACGTACCGTAGTCTTCGTTCGGTTCGGGACGCCGATCACGTGATCACATCGACCGGCTATCTAAATCATGGGACAAAGGCGGATTAGGTCGTAATTACCCCATGTTACCCCTAGGGGGAGTGGGTGGGTGGACAGGCGGGAAAGTTCAGACAAGAAATGCAAACTTATTACATACAAATTTAGGCCGTAATTACCCCACGTTACCCTCTGGCGAGTGGGTGAATGGATAGTTGGAAGAGTTTTTCAGACAAAAATAATGCAATTAGTTTATTATGTCATGAAATGGCCAAAAATTACCCCAAGCTACCCCCGGGGGAGTGCGGGACAGTGGGTGACGGGGAATGCCGGTTTTTTTACTAGAACTACCCCAGGTTACCCGAGCCACACTCAGGAGTATAATCAATGCGGGGTACTTTAGGCCATAATTACCCCTGGCTACCCAATAAAGCTTGTTGTCCGACTTTACCCCATGCTACCCTGTTTCTATCTTACCATCTTCTTCCTCCTCTTCTCCTTCTTCCTCCTCCTCTTCTTCACTCCTCCTCTTCCTCCTCCAATCCGAGCAAAGCCGGAAGGAATCCTCTTTCCTCTGGTCGTCTTTCCTCCTTCCTTCGTCTCCTTTCTTCCCCCTGCTGCTGTTCCTCCCGTCTTTTTCTCTTTCCCTTTTTGACCTGTATTTCTTTTCGCGCCACTTTCTTTGGCGGTTCTCCAACCTCCTCCTCCTCTTCCTCTTCGTCTTCCACAAATGCGTCGTCATCATGCTGCAGTTTTCGTCGTCCACCCCCGTCGGCGTCGCTGTCGACGTCGTCGTCGTTTTCCGACGCCGACCCAGAAGTCGACGTGTCGTCCCCCTCGTGGTCGGGAATGGAGTATCTCATCGCTGAGGGGCCGTCTCCTCATCCCCATCCGAGTCCACGTCCCAAGGTTTGCGGACACTCGTCAGCTCCGAGCGGCGACTGCGCACTGCTTTTGTTCGGAGGACGGCCGACGGGACGGCCCTGGGCCGCTCGGGGGCTCTTACCCC
>JASAMW010000926.1:0-14905 GCA_030247985.1 Epsilonema sp. ZAB3_2
GAAAAGGAGCGAGGAAAAGAAGAATTGACAACATACAAATGACGTCGACGACCCCACAAGCACCGATTCAAACTTTCACTAAACAGAGCGGGATCGCTATCGACCAACCCAATCGTGTTACCGCATATCGTTAATACAATATTGACCAGTTGCGCTATTATAAGACTTTTGGGTTGTCGCGAGGTGGTCCCACGCTATTTAGTGAGAGTTTAGATCGGTGCTGACGTGGTCGTCGTCTTCGTCGTTTGTTGCCTTTGTTTGTCTTCGCTCGCTCCTTTTCTGCTCCTACAGTAGATGACTGAATAAGGTCGACGTTCCCGTCGGCACCGATCAAAACTTACACTAAATACCGCGGGCCCACCTCGCGACCACCATTAAAATCTTCGCGCAATTTTTTTTAAAGAGATCATTGGGTGTATTACCATCAGAAGTCTCATACACCGGATAGACATTGGGAGATTTGTGCATGGGACACCACTTTATGTTTTCCCAATCGGGGTAATAGGGTACTATGGGCCAAACCCGGACACCAGTATATCTCTCCGACAACCATACGACCGATTCCGACAAGTATTCTACCAATCGATTCCCTGAACTCTCCCTCTGAGCTACTATGTTAAAAAAAAAAACTACTATGAGCTACTGAGCTAATGAGCTACTATGTTCGTCATTTGATGAGGCGGCAAGTTCAGAAAAGCTTAGGTGTCCGGGTTTACCGCACAGTACCCCACACCCAAAATAAGGTTGTACCTCCTGGCATGCGTTCACCCCACACCCCACACAATAGACGGTACCCAAACATACGGTGGTACCTTCTTATGGTCAGGCATCACAGAGATGGAGGGCAGGACCCAGCCGAGAATCGAACCCAGGAACTCGCGTTCGCCCGCCTGCAACCACTGAACCACCTCCGCCTGGTGTTGAGGCGTCTGGCCTGGTGGTTTTCTTCGCCTCCCAATTCCCAACCGCAATCGCGTCTCCGCCTACCAAGCATTTCTTGCCATCCGTGTAGCAAGGTAACTGCAAAAAACCGAAAGAAAAGAATAAAAATATTAAACAAAATATTATATATCAATTGATTATTTAATTCATTATTCTTCCTCTTTTTTCAAATGGGATATTTGGTTCATCATTTGCTGAAACAGCTGGTTGGGAGGAGCTTAGGTGGCCGGGTTTTACCCCACAGTATCCTACCGTAAATCCGAGGGAAAATTTGTCAGGCAGGAGGCGTTTGTATTCGACACAGAGATTTTGGCGTTGCCGTATTTTGCACCTACCAGCGAGTTATGAGTACGAAAAACTGTTTCGAATTGCCATACAAGGTCTGAAAAAAAGCACAGAAGAACGCCGTCCAAAAACTGTGTGCGCAAATGTGATAATATGATTTAATTTAAAAAGCGCGATAAAAAGTTTTCTTACCGCGTATATTGAAAGAGCAAATTTACTGAAAATAAAAAATTAGATGGCTGATTCCACGTGCCGACATTTTTCTTGGCTTTCAGCTGATCTTGATGCAATGTTGGAGCAATAGGCCGCCTTCAACAACAAAAAACTGTCTTCTTCTTCTTCTTTTTTAATTTATTTTATGTGTTTTTGTCAAAACTATAAACTGCAGTGGTGTGGCGCGCGACTTTGGTTTTCTTGGTCTGACACTAACTGCCAGCACTTGTAAACTTCCTAAAGTCATTTTATTTATGTTGTATGTAGTTCTTGGTTCGGTTCATATCCTATTGCTGAAATGGCCTATGTAGTGAAAAGAAAGGAAGCAATCCCTGACTTGTTTTGGCCCCAAAAAATTGGATCCCAATTTATTGGATATTACGAAACCTATTTATTGGATATCCAATTTTTTGGATATCCAATTTATTGGACATGGATTCGCCAATAAAATGGTTTCGTAATGTCCAATAAATTGGATATCCAAAAAATTGGATATCGAACAAATAGGACATAATAATCGATAGCAATGATGAAAATATTGTTGACGCTGGCTACGACTGCGGAACCAAGGAGGACGTAAGCTGAATTCTGCTCCAAATTTCGACAAGGAAGCACGCTGACAAGCAAGGAAGATCGTTTACGAGCTGCTTCGAGTCTTGATTGTTTGTGTGGATGGAGTGCTATCGATCATTATGTCCTATTTATTGGATATCCAATTTTTTGGATATCCTATTTATTGGATATTACGAAACCATTTTATTGGGGAATCCATATCCAATAAATTGGATATCCAAAAAATTGGATATCCAATAAATAGGTTTCATAATATCCAATAAATTTGATATCCAATTTTTTGGGGCCAAAACGAGTCAGGGATTGCTTCGTTTCTTTTCACTACGTAGGCCATTCTTCTCTATACAGGGATTATATATATTTTTGGTACTGGTAACCTGAACCAAGACTACATAAGGGAAGAGAGACTATGCCAGCTAGTATTGGCTTCGTGTTTCATGCTACGGCCGTTTTGGTCCCAATCGGGGGCCCCCGCTCGGGGGCCCCTATCAAATGCATGCAAAAGTTGACATGTTTTTCGTTTGGTTTTCTTTTTCTTTCTTTCTTTTCACACGCGGGGCCCCCCGGGGGCCCCCTATCTCTATTTTACGCCGATCTACGGGGCCCCCGATCGGGGGCCCCGGGCCCCCGATTGGGACCAAAACGGCCGTAGCATGTAACACGAAGCCAATAGGAGCTGGCATAGTCTCTCTTCCCTTATGTAGTCTTGCCTAAACGTATTCAAAACGTACTGGTGGATTGGGCACACATAAGTACGTGTATGTACTGAAACCGTATACAAGAAGTACTACTCTGGCGGACAAAGAGTCGGTTCACGAAATAAGAATGTGGAATTTAATTTCATTCTCACGCCTACCGTAATGCAAGGACCTGTTGTTATTCGTCTGTTGTTATTCGTGTCACGTTGTCATTCGCGTCATTTCACTGATGACCCATTCACAATGAGTGCTGCACATCAGCATCAACGCTGACGTCAATGTCAGCATCAACGCTGGCGTCAATGTCAACGCTGGCGTCAATTTCATCGTCAATGCCGGCGTCAATGCCAGGGCCAATGCCTGCGTCGCCGGCTTCAACACCAGCATTAGTGCTGCGTCAACGCCTGCGTCAATGCCAGCATCAACGCCTGCGTCAATGCCAGCGTCAATGCCAGCGTCAACGCCTGCGTCAATGCCAGCATCAATGCCAGCGTTAGCGCTGCGTCAACGCCAGCGCAGATGTTAGCGTTCAATGCATATGTCAGCAGACAACGCAGATTTGGCGATCGCAGATAAATTGCAGCAAACATCGTCCTAAACTTGTCGAAATACATATGTACACACATATGTTGCAATCATGTCAGCGTTATTATCAAAGTAAAATATAGATCTGCATAAATTCCCATAATGTTCCCATAATGGTTGAGTTCCCATTCCCATTCCCATTCTCATTCCCATAATGGTTGAGTTGAGTTGTTGACGTGAGGCGGTCGTGTCTCTTTTCTCTGCGCGCTGTGCGCATGCAACTGTGCAATAGTTTTATCTGCTGCCGAGGCGACACTCTCTGAATGAAGAACAAGGGCAACTATAGTGTGGTCGCCAAGCTACAACTATACCAAGTTTGGAGTTCAAGATGGACTGATCTGCTTTTTGGCATGCAGCATTCAGCTTTAATTCATGATCACATGGACTTTGCAATTGGCTCTTTATCACTCAACCAAGGTTTTCCAGCTTCAAACTGGTGTTGCCTTTCCACCACTACTGCCCAACGGAAATACTGTTAATCCAGAAATTTTCGTACTCTTTTAGATTTCGTACTGGGAGGGGGTCGCCTGTTTCGTATCCATTAATTTTCGTACAGGATGGTGGGTCAACCGTGTAGGAGCACAAAAAATTGCATGCGTCACAGTATGAGCGAACGTACGTACCAAATGCATTGATTATTCTACGTACAGTACATGCATTTACTGAAGGAGGATTGAATGAACGTACTGTACAAGGGAAGTGGCACCATGGTCTTGGACAGAATACAAACTAACAAAGGCCGTGTTGTGTGGTTTCTGGGTGGAAGTAAAATTTTTGGGGTTCATCATTGTAAAATTCGTATCCACTAATTTTCGGACAAACTTTTTTGTACGAATTGTACGAAAATTAAACGACTACGATAATTTCTGGATTTACAGTAGCCTAATGAAGCCACGTCCAATTTCGTCTTCAACTCGCTCAACATACGTGCTGTCGATCATGATACCGGACTTGTACTTCGATGCTATCGTTGATGAGCACATTTTTTATGTATTTTGTTATGTACGTAAGTAGCCAAGTGTACATGTATATGCATCATATGTATTGTCCATCTCTGCCAAAGGAAATACGCACAGTAAAAGCATTTGTGGTGATAGCTCAGCTGCAATAGGGCGAATTTGATCTGGAATGGGCTCTATCAACCTATTTTTGATATCGCTTCAATATAGGCTGAGCAGCTCTTGGCCACCTCCCCTTTGACCCACGACTCCCGGCACCACCGACCCTCAAAAATGTCCTTTTTACCCGTTGGACGTATTTCGAAATTGTCCATATGGGAAGTTTTAACTTTTTTACATGTCGCGCTCGTGGCGCAGGCGGTAAGACGGGCTGCGTCCGATCTGCCGTCCTCTGCGTCATGAGTTCCCACTCTCGCCAGGTGGGATTAAAGCGACTGGCAACCCCAGCGGCAGTATGGTGCGCCCGCTCGCTGGCTTCTAAAGGCACCAGTGCTTTCCTTCGGGTCTGCACACCCCGACCAGTGGTCGCTGATGGCTGTTCGGCTTCGTGCCAGGCCCTTCCCTGGTTCGGGCCATTGTTGGTCGTGCCTTGTGGCACTGGACTGGCCCACCATAACGGGCGTTGTTAAAGGTTCGGAGGAGACTAGGTGGGTTTCACCTACAGCCGACCCTGTGGGGTACGGTCTCGCCAAAAAAAAAACAAAAAAAAAACTTTTTTTACATTATTTTTAGCATGCAAAATTTTTTCAAAAATTCGTTGTTGCTAGTACATTTTTTATGAAATTTCTAGTTTTTGCTTTGCTTCACTGTGTACATAATTTGTTTTTTATGCTAAATGCGCCATTAATGACGGAATTTTACAAAACTAAAAATGTTTAAAAACGTTTTGAAGGAAGGCGCATCCATCCATATACTTACTGTCGCGATATGTCCAAGGGGTAAAAAGGACATTTTTGAGGGTTGGTGGTGCCGGGAGTCGTGGGTCAAAGGGGAGGTGGCCAAGAGCTGCTCAGCCTATATTGAAGCGATATCAAAAATAGGTTGATAGAGCCCATTCCAGATCAAATTCGCCCTATTGCAGCTGAGCTATCACCACAAATGCTTTTACTGTGCGTATTTCCTTTGGCAGAGATGGACAATACGTACGTATTTGGTAAAACGCCATATCGCCCTGGTGGCGTGATTCTTCTGATACTTTGATATCTTTATTTATGCAAATTTATATTGTTTCATTTTCGCTATGTATTTTGTTTAGGTAGGTATAGGGCCAGGCACAAGAATAACCCATCGTGTCTTTTGTAGTACGTAGTATGTACTTATGTACTAATTTATGTGCTACTTTCTGATGCGAGTACTTGGTTTCGGCTCTGTCCTGGGCTATCCGAATAAAATGCGATGTGATGCGAATGTTGAATAGAGATGTAACAGGGCCCGTCTCTGGTAAATCCCGGCATATTTTTGGATCCGGCTCCAGCTCCGGCACAATGAAGGTGGATCCGGTACCAGATCCACGGTCTATCTTTTTCACTTTTTTGCTGACTTTCCCCATGAAAAACTTAGTTTTTTTTAGAAATTGATCAAAATTTATTGCAAAACTATATTATTGCATGAGATTGTTTTGCAGCTCTCAGGCAACTGCATTTGAGTCAATTTGTGTCATATTTTTACTTCGTATCGCATTAGGCTTTGTTCATAAATTACGTAACGCTGAAATAGGGGGGAGGGGGGGTTTGGCCCAGCGTTACGGTTGCGTTACTTTACTGGGGGGGGGGGTGGCGCAGCAAACGTTACGTAACGCCGAATTTTTGGTGCACTAGCACTATTGATGCCAAACCGCCCAGTACCCATGGTGTTGCACGACTTTTGCTTTCAAGGCATATGGTAGGCCTAATTGATATCAATAACCAATAAACTAGCAGTAATACTAAAAGTATGTCATGTAGTCATGTACTATTGCATTCTGTAATGCATACATAGCCTACTACGTAGATGTAAATACCACATAATGTACAGTACATCATTTTTGATCCAAACGTTGCGGTACGTTTTGGTGGGGGGGGGGGGGGGGGGGTTGGCCTAGCGTTACGAAAACGTTACATAGGGGGAGGGGGGGTGCCAGCGATTGCATTTTAGCGTTACGTAATATATGAATTAAGCCTTATGGCACCATTCAAATGATCAATATTGTTGCGCTTTTTTCCTACAGTAGTTTTCAACAGTATTTTCTGGCACCGGCCGCGGCTCCGGCCGGGGCAATTTTTCAGCTCCGGCTCCGGCTTCGTTGCGAGTGGGCCATGACTGATCAAAGCAGACAACATCAGATGACGACGTTTGGAGGTCACGACAGGTACAGTAGGTACAGATTACAGATACAGAAGGTGTGAAGTGTGCAGCGGACAGTCTGCAATCAGAGAATAACACTGTCTTCACACATGTGAAACTTTAGTCCATGCAGATGCGGTTCGTTTGTAGTGTAGTGTATTCGCACGTATTCGCGAATACACTACACTACATTTGTGGCACGTAGTATTCGCCCCATTGTAATCGGTTTTTCGATTCCCCATTTAATTGGGTACCCATTACATTGGGTTTTCGAAAAACCCATTGCAATGGTTTCGTAAAACCCATTACAATGGGGAATCTACGAGATTGTTAGTGCGTGTGAAAGGCGTGGTTTAGATTCCCCATTCTATTAGGTTTTATCAGGAGTAATATAAAAGGGGGAGTGACAAACGGCCGCTTCCATACAAACGGCTGATTTTCACATGCAAAGTTCGAAGCATTCCAGCGATCGTATAGAAATAAAACTGGCACCAATGAATACGCCGATTCTTCTTCTTTCCAATGGTGTCAGCTTCGTTGAGGTCCGAGGACTCCTTCCATTTTATTTTTAGCGGGAAGTAGAGGGTACTTTTGAACCTCAATTTTTTCTCGGGGAATGCTTTGGACGGGTATCGCCAGATCTGGTGATGATCGCCAGATCTGGCGATCACGCTGCTTTCACAAACCAGCCAGTGTGTGTCGCCAGATTTGGCGATGATCGGAGGATCTGGCGATCCTCGCAGCGTGCTCACCAGATCTGGCGATACTGATCACCAGATCTGGCGATCACGCTGCTTTCGCAAACCAGCCAGTGTGTATCCCCAGATCTGGCGATCACACTCACCAGGTAGCATGTATCACCAGATCTGGCGATGAGCACCAGATCTGGCAAGCCCACTGCGATGATCGCAAGATCTGGCGATCCCGCTACTTTCGCAAACCAGCCAGCGTGTATCACCAGATCTGGTGATGATTGCCAGATCTGGCGATCCTCGCAGCATGCTCGCCAGATCTGGCGATCATCGCCAGATCTGGCGATACATGCTACCTGGTGAGCGTGATTGCCAGATCTGGCGATACACGCTGGCTGGTTTGCAAAAGCAGCGTGATCGCCAGATCTGGCGATGAAAGCAGCGTGGCGGCAGCGCGCCAGATCTGGCGATACCCGTCCAGAGCATTCCCCGAGAAAAAATTGAGGTTCAAAAGTACCCTCTACTTCCCGCTAAAAATAAAATGGAAGGAGTTCTCGGACCTCAACGAAGCTGACACCATTGGAAAGAAGAAGAATCGGCGCATTCAATGGTGCCAGTTTTATTTCTCTACGACCGCTGGAATGCTTCGAACTTTGCGTGTGAAAATCAGCCGTTTGTATGGAAGCGGCCGTTTGTCACTCCCCCTTTTATATTACTCCTGGTGATACTTTATTCAAATAGCTATGTATGCGCGAGCTACCTGAGTGAAGGAGCTCAGTCTTGTTTTCTTTGCGAGTTGATGCCTGGTTGTGTTGTGAAGTTACTAACTCAGAAGCCCATAAAGAAGTTCTGTCAGCTCTGCTGTCCTGCCACCATCCTTGCTTATCCCCAAGTTCAGTACCTGAGAACGCTCAGCCATCTCTCTTTTCCCAGCTACTGGCAGTCATTTGTGCTTCAAGCGACTGTGCCAGCTGAAATCTACCGTACCCCTGGCAACGGAGGGAGTTTCCAAGCCCTAGTTCCTAGTGCCTCTAGACGCAGTATTGACAGTGCGGCGATAGAGCTCGGCAGGGATTCAACAATTCCACTGCACCATCGGCCGTATAGGGTCCTACCCAAACAGGAATCCTACACAAGTTTTGTATCCTACACACAAATATCTTTTGTCGGCATGTTTAAACAGCAGGTTAACAAGATAGCACATTTGCTGCAGAATAGTATCGTGTGGAAAATTGGTATATAGGCTACTAAAATCGGCAGTAACCAATGCACAAGCACCAGTAACCTCTTGCAGCCGCCTTTTTACCTGCAAGCTGCTATCCACTGACCAGTATACTGAAGCACCAGTTCTTTGTTTGATAGTTGCACAATAATTGGCAAAATGCTTTTTACAATGGGTTAAAATTTTGGACAACTGGACTGATAATGGCTTAACACTGGAATGGTGTGCCCCTGCAATAAAACGAAATTTAAGGATTTTTATGCAATTTTGGAATGGCAAAACCAAATAAGAGGCATAAGGCATTATAAGAGGCAAAACCATATCTTCAGGATTTGTCAACCGGACTTGAAAATGCTCTGACAAACCTTTATGCTTATCAATCAAAGCAGAAGCTTCAATTGACCTTTTCATATACCTCATTTCCAATAATCTGCCATCCATTATCACTTATACTGTACCCCATTTCTTTGAGCATTATTTCCAGGTAGTATTTATGGCAGATTATTATATAGTTATCGGCCGCTTTATCAGCTGGCGCAATAATAAACCGCGATTGTAGACGCTTAATGATATCGAATTTCATGAGAAATTTGTAAACTTTCAGGACAATCATGGGCACTTTTTATTTACTTGCACAATTCGAGTTCTGATCATTTCCATTCATTTATCTTTGAAATCTTGCAATGAGGCAACATTACGAGCATGTACACGAGCAAGCTTCGTAATAAATTGAGACAATGCAAAGTCCAAATCTTCAAGCATTTGCTCAGCATTCCAAATGCCAGAAGCTCTACAATTGGCACCCATTAGTAACAAATTTCGAAAATTCGAAAATTCAATATTGATCAATTGAATGCTGCAAAAATGTGATACGAAGTAAAAAAAAAGATGACACAATTGACTCAAATGCAGTTGCCTTTAGCTGCAAAACAATCTCATGCAATAGTTTTGCAATAAATTTTGATCAAAAACTAGTTTTTCATGGGGAAAATCAGCAAAAAGTGAAAACGATAGACCATGGATCTGGTACCGGATCCACCTTCATTGTGCCGGAGCCGGAGCCAGATCCAAAAATATGCCGGGATTTACCGGAGCCGGAGCCGGGCCCCTGTTACATCTCTACAGGGTGTACCATAATATACTCACCAGCTATTTGTGTCTATATCTCCACAGCGGGGAGTCAGTTTCAAAAGCGGTCTTTTGTAACAAGTAGCCAAGGCTTCAAACTTTATGCACGCAAAGTTTTAACTTCCTATCTTCTCATGTCATAGCGCTGTAAGCGATCAAAGTTTCGGCAGCTTTTTCGCAGGCAAGCCTGAGGCGCCGGCACAGAGTTGGGCGTCGAATTTGCATTTTCGTTTCCTTCCTCTTTCTCTTGAGCCTGCTCGTTTCTCCGCCCAACATTTTTACGAACTGTTGAGCTGTCAATGCCCCTTGGATGAAGTATGGGCTGGAATTTCCTCCAGAGGGCTCATTGGACCGGTGTTCTTTGACGACTCAGTCACTGGTGACAGTTATCTTGTAATGTTAGCAGATTTGGCCGGTTATATGTTTGTTTGGCCTGCTGCTGAGGACTGGGTAAGTTTATTTGCAACAGGATAGGGCACCGCCTCACTTTAGCCACCAGGCCGGGATTGATAGCACTCTGTGCCAGAAAGTGTGCCAATCTGTACCAGGCTGCCTGCAGAAATGTGTGGAAATTGGGGGTTTAAAAACTGAGCTGTTTTGATCCGCTTCTGATTAGGTATCTTTTTGAAACTTTGCATGCATAAAGTTTGAAGCCTTGGCTACTTGTTACAAAAGACCACTTTTGAAACTGACTTCCCGCTGTGGAGATATAGACACAAATAGCCGGTGAGTATATTATGGTACACCCTGTATTCAACATTATGGAAATTTATGCAGATCTATATTTTACTTTGATAATAACGCTGACATGATTGCAACATATGTGTGTACATATGTATTTCGACAAGTTTAGGACGATGTTTGCTGCAATTTATCTGCGATCGCCAAATCTGCGTTGTCTGCTGACATATGCGTTGAACGAAAACATCTGCGCTGGCGTTGACGCAGCGCTAACGCTGGCATTGATGCTGGCATTGACGCAGGCGTTGACGCAGGCGTTGACGCTGGCATTGACGCAGGCGTTGACGCTGGCATTGACGCAGGCGTTGACGCACACTAATGCTGGTGTTGAAGCCGGCGTTGACGCA
This sequence comes from Epsilonema sp. ZAB3_2, assembly GCA_030247985.1. Lineage (NCBI taxonomy): Eukaryota > Metazoa > Nematoda > Chromadorea > Desmodorida > Epsilonematidae > Epsilonema > Epsilonema sp. ZAB3_2. The sequence continues at coordinate 10,708 of JASAMW010000926.1, forward strand.
GGCATTGGCCCTGGCATTGACGCCGGCGTTGACGCAGCCGGCGTTGACGCAGGCGTTGACGCTGGCATTGACGCAGGCGTTGACGCTGGCATTGACGCAGGCGTTGACGCAGCACTAATGCTGGTGTTGAAGCCGGCGTTGATGCAGGCATTGACGCCGGCGTTGACGCTGACATTGACGCCGGCGTTGATGCTGACATTGACGTCAGCGTTGATGCTGATGTGCAGCATTCATTGTGAATGGGTCATCAGTGAAATGACGCGAATGATGTGACACGAATAACAACAGGTCCTTGCATTACGGTAGGCGTGAGAATGAAATTAAATTCCACATTCTTTTCGTGAACCGACTCTTTCTCCGCCAGAGTAGTACTTCTTGTATACGGTTACAGTACATACACGTATGTCTGTGTGCCCAATCCACCAGTACGTTTTGAATACGGTTAGGTTACCAGTACCATACCGCTTGTAATCTGTGTGGTCTATCTATGCCATGAGTTTGCGTATGTGTACCATGTTCTTGTTCCGTGCTCCGTCGAACCCCATTGGCTGGGTTGGAATAAAAACTCATGCCGCAAATACGCCGCTGCATGTTGTGAAGCATTGCACACATTGGACACTCACTACGTAGTACGTACTGTACAATGTGGTAATAGGTAGACAGAGGTGTACGTTAGTGCATCGACTTTAGGAAGCAAGAAACGACCAACAGAGCACTGCACGTATGCACAACCACCTCAGACAAGACAAGACAAGAAGATAATAGAAAAGAGAATCGTTCGTTCATATCGCTGGTCAACAGACCAAATCACAGGGGAAAGCGGCAAGCACCCAGCTGGCTACTATAGTCTGGCCAATAGCAGTTGGCACCTGGACTCAAGGCGAGTTGCGTAGTTTGCATGTACTTCTGCTAAATAGGAGTACACGAAGCGTGGACAGAAATCCGCATTTTTAAATCTATTTTACGCAATGCGCCTTGAGTTCAGGTGCCAACTGCTATTGGCCAGACTATAGGCGATAGTCATTCTTAGTACCCAACTCTTTCAGTAACGTAGTCGAACTCGAAACATGAAGAATGATACGATGCTTTTCAGAAAGAAATATTCACTGTCCGTCCGCATTTCAACCGCAAGGGCTCATGGCAAAGAGTGTCCTGAATAGTTCATTACCACTTGACATGGGATGTTGGTATTGACAGCTGTGTACGGTATTCAGTCACAGCCCTCTGTAATACTGTAAAGCTAGAAATTTTCGGACGAAATTAAATTTCGGACAGCAGGGGGGGGGGGGGGGGTAACTGGTTTCGGACAACCTAATTTTCGGACGTAAAGCTCTGGCGCTGTCGTGCTATACGTAGGGTGTTCCTGGCATAGTACGTACGTACTGTACCTAAGTACAATAATGAACAATACTGAGCTTCTACTGTGCGTTGTTGCTGCTATGAGCTATGTACACACCCTATGTGTGTACGTATCATTTGTGGTGCCTACTATTGAGAAATACCTGTGAACTATTTTGTCACATATAAAAATTCGGACAACTTTAATTTCGGACGGAGATTTGTCTGTCCGAAGTCCGAAAATTAGGTACGTCCGAAAATTTCTAGCTTTGCAGTATAGCCTTCCGTATTGATTGTGGATCAGATGCACTGCTCAACGGCCATTGGCTCCAGCCACCCCGAAACTGGCAGCATGCTGAAGAAAAAGTCACAATGTCGTGCCTTCTGGTACATACGTAGGGTACTGAGGGGTAAACCGAAACCCAGCCGCCAACCGCCTTTCAACTTGCTGTTTTAGCAAATGATGAACCAAATCGATTGATATCTTACTGTATATTTGGGTGTATATCCCCCTCCATTCAATTGTATATCCCCCAGTGTATAGTAACCCCCCATTGGCAAAACACAAATTTTGCCAAGTGTATATCCTACTGGTGTATAACCCCCTATGACTGGACACTGGGTCAGTCCACCTGAAACCTACAAGGCTGTTGTCCATGACCATCTCCAATTTTTTTCAAATTTTGCACAGTAGTAGCACCAAGTGGAACTAACACACCTGCCAAATTTCAGCGCCCAGCTCCTTGTGGTTCCAGTGATATGACCCTCCAAAGTTGGGGTTTTGAGCCACTTCGAGCGTAAACCAGCAATGTTCACACTTGAATATCTCACCAACCAGCCAGAGGAATGGTGGCTTATGGGATATCATTTGAAAGGTCTTGATGAGATCTTTCAGATGGGCTCAAAAAAATTTCTCTAACAATAACCCTTTAGGAGCTACAGGTGTTTCCATACTTACTTAATCCTTGATTTTCTCAAAATTTTCATCTCCGATTTTGATTTTGAGGTGATTTTTGGAAAGAAAGCACCTGATTTACCCTATATGCAAGTTTTTGTAGGTTTCAGGTGGAGTCACCCCACTGGAAGGTGCCTAAGCCTACCTATGTAAGCTGGTCATAAGCTAGCAATACCTACTATTATACCAAGCTACTATGCCTATAAGCTTAGCTGAGCATGTGTTGTACTAGAGAATAACCCTGTTTTGACCGCGATTATGCCCTAAAACACTTTCTATTGACCTCAAAAACATGCCTCTACACACTTCTCAAAAACATAAATTTTGTCCCATATTTATCCCCCCCCCCCCCCCCCCCCCCCCCCATTGTATATCCCCCTTGTATAACCCCCATCAGACCTCTCGATTTTTGTATATGGGGCTATACATACACCCAAAAATATGGTACTCGTCTCAATCGGTCCATTGGATGCTGAGATATGCAGCCCTGAAGTTTAGGTGGTCGGTTTTACCCCATGGTACCCTATGTTATGTAATATCGGTATCGGTATCGATTTCTGCAAAAATTCACTATCGTCGCATCTCTACTATACACCCAAAAATATGGTACTCGTCTCAATCGGTTCATTGGATGCTGAGATATGCAGCCCTGAAGTTTAGGTGGTCGGATTTACCCCATGGTACCCTATGTTATGTAGTTACCAGCAGAATATGGCAGGGTGTGCATGCAGGCTTTGACGGCTACCAACCTTGTTCGACCATCCCTGTCCAAGAAACGTCACAGCTTTCGTCCTTATAGTGAGCGTCGCATATTACAGGAGTACAGGTACAGGCATTCGCATCGACTGCGCTAGTCTTTCTGAAAACCAATCAATCTCCTTTCGTAACAGCCTACTAGTTGGCAAAACGATAAAAAAACAGGGAAAGAACGGCAGGCCTACCAGTCAAAACGCTCGAAAATTCTTTCCCCCGTTCCACCAACGACTGCTTTCTCTTTGTCGTCAGCATCCAAAATCCACATTCCTCCACTGACACCGATTTCGACTGTTCTCGGGCATCCTCCTCCGCTTCCTTTTCCTTTTCTTTTCACGTCACTTCGATTCGATAGAACAGAAGCAGATGCAGAAGCCTGCTTGGCTTGGCTTGCTTGCTTGGCTTCGATTCGATATCGACAGAAACTCAAATCTAACTACAGCTTAGCTTAGCACAGTCAAACAAGCCACGTAGTAATTGGTTACAAAAATACCCGACAAATGCAAAACCAAAACTACGCACGACCAAACCAAATACCGTAAGAAGGTATGTCGACTGTCGAGTGAAGTTTGCACTTGTGCGCTCGCACTCCGCTTGAACAGACAGGGCGGGCAACAGCGAATTGATTTTGGGCGCACGCGCTTCGCTGCGGAGAGACCAGCTGGACAGGAAAACTTTCGCCCGCTCGCACTGGAAAAACAACAGCAGTACAACGGCTCCCGCAGCGCATAGGCACTCTGTTCAGAAATCAATCTGCGATGGTCAAACGCAAAGCATTATTGTGCAGCCGTCAACGGTAACGGCCTTTCACCTAAAAACGCGTCATTGCTGCGCATAGTATTGAACGTAGCAGACTAAAATACTTCCCCCATACTACCGACTGGACAGATGTGCGTTATGATCAGTCATCAAAGAAACCTATAACCATTAAATCCGCCGTCTTGTCATTGTGACTGTAGCAACACCAGAAAATCGAGCTTTTTCATATGAAATTCATCGCAAAGAAAAACGGCCCAAAAAACCTACTAAACTTCTGCAAAGCTACAACGAGCGCCATCAAAACAGCTAATAACAACTGTATTCCTGTTAAAAAACACAAAAACACCATACTTATGTCATATGTTATTAGCTGAACATTAGTGCGCCTTCTAC
>JASAMW010000927.1:0-29538 GCA_030247985.1 Epsilonema sp. ZAB3_2
CCATGCATAGCCCCATGGGGCTATGATGGGGCTATGCAAAAATTGAGAGGTCCTTATGGGGCTATGCATAGGGGGGCTATGCATAGGGGGGGCTATGCATGGGACATTTTTTATGTTTTTGAGAGGTGCACAGAGGCATATTTTTAGGTCAAAAGCACATGTTTTAGGGCATAATTGAGGTCAAAACAGGGTTATTCTAGTACAATACACCCCCAAGCAGGCTTATAGGCATCTTAGCTTGGTGTGGGAGTGGCTATGGGTAGCTTATGACCAGCTTATGTAGGTAGGTTCAGGTACTGTTGTGCAGTACATATGGGGCTATGCATAGGGGGGGGGCTATGCATGGGTAAATACGGTATCTTATAATATAGTCAGCGAGAGCTGTGCAGTTGTCTCTGGCGCGTAACATGTGTTGCATAAAGTAATGCTGCACGCTTTTGCCAAGCTTGTATCGCATTGATCACAATACTGTAGTAGGAAAAGTCCTCATTTTCGTTCCGTACTGAATGTTGAATATAGCGCCACTTTATCCAACACGCCTCACTTTAAAAACGGAGCGAGTTCGGTGCGAACTCGGAGATTTTACATGTTGAAGCATAGTCAGAGCTCCGAATTCGGAGTTCACGTCTGAAGCGCACCACTGTTCGAAACTCTGCCGCACCACATGACAGTATGTGTACATATACATACTTATGTATGTAACTACGAAAAATAGTATGTAACTATGAATAATAATAATAATAACTACGCTGCAAGGTGTAGCATCATACCGAATGAATAGAGTGCGTCCTTCTGTAAGTCCCTGGTCAGGTGGTCTGTTGCTCGGTCGAGTCTTCTGTGTTTCTTTCTCTGTCTCTTCTTCTTCATCTGATGAGGAGGAGGAAGAAGAGGGTGAAGCCTTGCGCTTTATCCCTACTCTTGATTTCGATGCTGAAGAGGGTGAAGTCTGGCGCTTAGCCCGGAATGTTGATTTCGATGCTGAAGCCCGTTCACAGGCTTCTTCCCTTTTTTCTTCTTCTTTCATATCGCTTGAAGATGCTATTGGTGCGGCTTCTGCATCACCTTTTTCAGCTGAAAAGCACGCATAGCCCATACTTATTGTTTTTTCATTAGCTGTAAGGTTGCGAGCAGTCCACAGCGCACTTCAAGGGCATCGCAGGGCAACGCTTGAGCTAGTTTGCTACACCCGTAACCTTGCCACCCAATGTAGGTACTTTATGCTAGTTACCTACCTGCTTTGTATCAGTTTTGTACCTACCTGCTGCTTGCTACGTAGACGCTTACTTGTGTCTTTCAAAACTGCAGTAAGATAGGTGTCTTTTGGTATTGCCCAATCAATAGCCACAGGTCTACCTATAAATATGATATGTATTTCCCTGATCCACAATACAACGTAATCCGCATTCGTTCGCCCATGCATAATCCATACAAATTAGAAATTGCGTTCTACCTACCTACAGCGTGTGGCTTACCTTTTATGCTTTTCATGTTGAGCTGTTTCATTGCTGCAGAAGCAGCTTGAAAGTTGCGATATTGCACAAATCCAAAGCCTGAGCAGCGGTTCTCTGAGAAATATGCAAACACACGGTGAAGTATTTGTCTGCGAGCGAAACAATATCATGTCTGGAGAAATCTTACTCTTGCGAGGCAAAACAATTTCTGTAACGTCACCAAACTTTGCAAACGCAGCTTCAATATCCATTTTCTCGCACTGCAAAGGAAGATCATTATCTACTGGTATTATGCCTCATGATTCATTCACATTAGAAGGAAACGCGCTTGGCATACGTTCGGCGCATCCATGGCTGTCCATGTCATTGCGTGAGTCGGGCCATGGATACGCCGAAAGTACGCCCAGCGCACGTCTCCGATGTTAACTGGCCATCATACACATTGGAAGTATAGTCACCGGGACGATCAAGACCGTGCTTGACAATTTTCGCGCTCCCGTAGCAATCTTAGTAAATCTGGCATTTCTATACAAGAATAGCAAGAGTGTTTGAAAAAGGGTCGAAAAGCCGGTTGCTATTCTTGTATAGAAATGCCAGATTTACTAAAATGCCACGGGAGCGGCAAAATTGTCAAGCACGGTCTTGATCGTCCCACTGACTATAATGTGCTCGGTGTACGCCCAGAGCGTCCATGACTGCCCAAGTCTGCGTACGTCTAGTCGGACACGCCGAGCGTACACGCGCCCAGCGCATGTCTCTGATGTGAATTGGCCATTACACGCTAGTGCGGCGTGTTTTCTTACCCATTCTTCCGATTAGTGAGCTGCATTCATTTGCCAACAATTTTGCATCTGTGGTAAACTTTGTACAATAATATTCAATTTTGCAAGTTAGAAGGACAAAAAGAACGTGAAGTATCCTACTTGCAAACTTTTCCACAAAAAGCAAAATGCTCGAAAAAAAACTACACTCACCAATCAGGCGAACGTAGCACGCCGTTCTATCGTGTAAGACCAATACAGTCTGATAGATATTGCAAGAAGAAAGAAGGCATAGGACGTTTCAATACTTGAAAAGGTAGGTTTCGCACAATAAGTCTCCATTTCTTCCGCTCAAGTTCCTTTGCTCGTTCCTTCTTCTTCTTCAGCTCCGATTTTTCTTCTGTCGAGTTCGCCACATCCAACGTCTGGATCAGTCCAATCTTGTTTCTCTGCTTCCTGCCAACAATTCCTTTTTTGCCAGGACGTCGATTCAAGGGGCGACTTTTCTTCGGAAAACTGCGGCTTCCTTTGTCCATCACCATATTCCCTCTTTCGGATGGAAACGAAATGAGGACTGAGTGAGTAGTGAGGAGAAAATCTAAATCCTAAACCGCTAAACCACAGACAACAAATCTTTTTCAACACGTGCAAATTTTTGTATTTTGACGCTTAAAGGCGGGCAGGGCACGGGGACGGTATCTAACAGTACCGTACTTTTGCGTGTAGAGCCACAGGGGCTTCTACACCCAAAAATGCGGTAGTGTCGGAATCCCGTCCCTGTGCCCTGTCGGTGCGGCTTGAGGAAAGGAAAAACAATGGGTGTCATAGCGCCGCGTACAAAGTACTGTATTTACCGGTGCATAGCATAGCCCCCATGCATAGCCCCATATTAGCAAAACATAAAAAATACCCAATGCATAGCCCCGACTCGGGGTGTACGAATTCGTGAGAGCTTGAATTTGGTTTGTTCTGCATCTTTCTGGCAACTGTAAAACTTTATTTTATTATTATTATTGTTATTGTACTTTCGATCTTTCGCGCCATTCTTAGAATAGGTACGCCGATCTAAGAATATCTTTTTATCCTGTCATATTTTGATTTATTTTGTTTATATATAGATAAGTCGTTCCTCCCTGAGGGAGGACAATGGGACGAACGCATCGCATGGTGCATTAGGCGTTTACCCTGCTGTGCACCTCTCGAATCCGCTATCGATCAGTTGCGCTAAGACTTTTAGGTGGCCGCGAAATGGCCCCGCGGTATTTACATACCGTATTTACCGGTGCATAGCCCCCAATGCATAGCCCCCTATGCCTAGGCCCATATTGGCAAAACATAAAAAGTGCCCAATGCATTGCCCCCCCCCCCCCACAATGCATACAGTAGCCCCATCTGTACTGTAGAGTACCTGAAGCTACCTATATAAGCTGGTCAAAAGCTACCCATAGCTACTCCCACACCAAACTAAGATGCCTATAAGCCTGCTTGGGGGTGTATTGTACCAGAATAACCCTGTTTTGACCTCGATTATGCCCTAAAACACGTGCTTTTCACCTAAAAAATATGCCTCTACGCACCTCTCAAAAACATAAAAAATGTCCCATGCATAGCCCCATATAGGACCTCTCAATTTTTGCATGGGCTATGCACCGGTAAATACGGTAGTATAAGTTTAGATCCGTATCGACGGGTCGCTGACGTCGTCTAGTCATCTGGGGGAGCCGAAAGGAGCGAGCTAGATAGAAGAAGAAAGACTACTGCAAACGACGTCAGTCAGCACAGCACCGATCTAAACTTTTACTAAATTCCGCGAAGCCACCTTGGGAGCACAAAAATTTGTTGGCGCAATTGGTCAATACCCTGGTCATCACTAACCCTAGTCAGAACGTTGGAGACTAATGTCACAACAGCTGATCAAATTACAAAAATGAACAACTAATCACTGTGTTGTTCACTGATGCAGAAGTGCAATCCGGGATAAAAAAGGAAAATTATGCGCGAGCGGTTTTTATAATAAGCAAAATTACAATCCAAAATTAGCGAGCCAAAAGTGTTTATTATAAAGTACTGTGCGCCTTTGTCAATTACCGCCTCATTCGTACACACACTCGCTCCCTCTTTCTCTCTCTCTCTTCTTATACTGCTCTCTCTGGCGATCTGCCAAAGTCGTGAAGCTAATTCGGCTTCTCCGCAACGCGCGAAGAAAGACCCAGTACGAATACTGTACCGTACCTCCGTTCCTTTCCTACAAGCACAAGCTCTTTGTTCATTGTTCGTCGGTTGTTCACACGACACCTACTTTTCTTTACTGCAGCGCTCAGCCTAATCAAACAATGAATAGTGAAGACAGAATTCCCAGGAACTGATTATGTGATTCACTCCAGCAGGTTTGAGCAAAATGAATCTTAGCAGCGACGACGGTGGCAGCGACTCTACAGCTGCGATCGACGTTATGGACCTTGCCGTCAGCTCCTCAGCCTTCGACGCTCTGGCTGGGAACTTTTCTTTCCGCTCCAGTTGCCCTCGTCAGGTCGTTCTTCGATCAGTCAGCGATTGGGTGACGGCTGCTATCCTGCTGCTCTGTATGGCGTTCGGCGTTCCTCCGAATATCTACATTCTATACTCGATCCTAAAAAGACGAAGCCTGTGCAACTTGCCTCGTTCCGTCCTGCTAAAGTTGCAGCTGAACATATCCGATCTGCTCGTGTTGTGCGTTTTCGCTCCGTGTATGCTGTTTCAAATCGCATTCCTACATTGGCACGGAGGCGATTTCCTGTGCCGCTCTCTTCGCTTTCTCAATACTCTCAGCTTCAAGCTGAGTGGCGCAGCGGTAGCGGGCATCGGTTTGGATCGATTCCTGTGCATCCTCTCCCCGGTATACTCGACGACGCCGGACAGTCGAAAGCGAACCCAGGCGATAGTCATGTGCGCCTGGATGTACTCCCTCGCGCTCAGCTCGCCTAGCCTCTTACTTTGGCATGCCTATACCGATTGCCGAGGTCAGACCCTCTGCATGAGCATCTATCAGCAGTGGGTTCGAGAGGGTGTCATGTCGGCGGCGCGAGCTCGTCACGTCGCGAGCGCCAACTCCTACCTGAATGTGGCCACCAATTTCTGGATCCCCGCCATGCTCACCTGCGTCTGCTATCTGGGCATATCGCGCTACGTTTGGCGCCACTACAAAGATGCGTCCCTCACTCAGCTGAGGATCAACAACGGGTCGCCGACAGCCGCTGCCACCGCAGCCGCCGCTCTCGCCTTCGAAAACGGAGGAGGAGGAGGAGGAGCGGGCAGATGGGGCGGCATCAAAACCACTTCGCCCGCCTACGAGTATCGCCTGCGTGCTCTGGATGAGATCAGCTTTCGATTTGTACAGCAAAAAGATGGGCAAAGCGAGAAGGTACACATACGTACTGAACACTATAAGTACTCACATGTATGTATACAGTTAGGTATACGTACATATATGTACGATGTAAGATCAGATGGCTCTTGTTGAATATGCAGTGCACTACTGTAGAGTAGATGTGCACGTAAGGCACACCTGCAGGCGGGTACACGTGCTAGCTAAGCTAGCTAGTACGTACTAGTACTACGTACAGTACAGCATGTACATATGTAGTACATTGTGTATGTACCTACGTACAAAGAAACGGTTGCATGCACTCAGTGTACCTTCATTGCCTTTTAAGATAATAATGGCGATCGGGAGAGTGAATGAAAGCGACACTCCTTACCTGGGTCGTGGTTGTGGCAGCAGCAATGGAAGTAGCCGGGAGGGTGGGGATGACAGTGAGAGCGGTATCAGGGGTTACCCGGGGGGAGTGACGTTAAGAACCACCTCCTCTCCCGCCGGCACCGGGGTCAGAGAGCCAGCGGAAGGGATCAACCAGTCGCTTTACATTCCACCCGCACCCACATACAAGGAAGGACCGATCTTGTGTCAAGGAACCGACACGATGACCCAGAACGCAGAGACGGCGGAAACGACCTTGCTGCCACCCAAGGGCGGAGGTGGAAACAGCACGAGCACAACCACGGTTCCAACCTATACTACGACAGCCGGTGGCTTTCGCAACGTGGCTACCGTGTACAAATGGCCGAGGGAGCCGTACCAAAGAACGGGGGCGCCCGTACGGTCGCAAGCCAGCAGAACCACTTCGGCAGCATCCGCTTCTAGCGCCCACAGGCGCATTCCGAAAAAGTGTGTAATCACAGTCTTCTGCCCGCTTGTATTATTGCATTTATTGAACGCTAAGAAATATGTATGGACGTTCATGAGCTAACCCGCGGTAGGTACACTAGTACGTATGTACAGCTGGCTGGGTCACCACGCGATCACCCAGAAGCTTAGCGCGATTTGTCAATGAATATTACGTAGACGTATAAAAGGTTCGACGACCGTTATTTCAGAACTCTTCGGACGACACTGACTTTGATGTTGACCTACGTCGCACTGTGGCTACCATATCAGGCTGTGTCCGTCGTGTTTCACATCTACCCGATGAAGCAGCACTTCTGGAACGGCCTGGTGAGTTTTCTTTTTTATCTGATCACGCTCAACAGCGTGCTCAACCCATTCATCTATTCAGAGAAGATTCGACCGCGTTGCATCCGGCGCTACTGGCGTCGGCGCAGGCGCGCGTGCAGCATCTCTTGCTGCGGATTACAAATGATAATGGGCATCGATGGATCCGGTTAGTTCAGCCCACGTGTAGCTATAGTATCTTATTTTGTTGCACGGCTTTTATTTTGTTTAAACGATTTTTTGTACTGTATCCTTACATAGTTAGCTTTTCACTCCTAATTTTATGTATGTTGTACTGTGTAAGAGCGCACGGCTACGTACAGGGTGTCTCACGTAGACCTACCTAACGACTCAGCCTTATAACTTCCGTATTACAGTAGATATCAAGCTGAAATTTTGTCCCCATAAACCCAATAACATACCATACTTTGTGGAAAAATTTGAGCCAGGTACGTCAAGCAGGGATGAAATTACGAGCTTGCAAAGTTGCGACCACTTTTTTCAGCATTTTGAAATCAGTGGTGCCACTATTGACCTCGACAGACCCTTGAAGGCTGTTATGGGCGGTAAATCGCCTGTATTTTTGAATCCTTTGTGTTCTGGACTGTGGTGATGTTCAGCCAGTGTTGTTCCACCATATTGCCATGTTGGATAAGCTGCTAGACCATGCTGAGCAAAAGATTCTAATCTCAAAACCATGCTCAGTGCAGGAAAATGGTAAAAACAGGGTCAAAAATTTATAAACCTGTAATTTCGTTCGCTATGGGCCTATCTGACTCAAATTTTGCCACAAAGTATGGTATATTCTTGGGTTTCTGGGGACAAAATTTCAGCTCGATATCTACTGTAGTACGGAAGTTATAAGGCTGAGTCGTTAGGTAGGTCTACGTGAGACACCCTGTACATACATAGCTAGTAAACATAGCACAATGCAATAATGTGAAGTACACCTACAGTACCTACAATACGTACAGTAGGATATGTATTTTTATCTGCTCTGGGCTAGCTCAGGGCGATTGTCGATACTCCCATATTTTTGAGATTACTTATTGTGCGAGCAAAAATAGTGTGAGGAACTTTATTTCCTGAATGAGGTTGTCCATACGTGTTCTCTTTTTCAATTGGCTGTGGGTTGGCTGTGCACTTGTGCAGAGAGTTCGAACTTTACATCCGAAACCATAAACATAATTCCATATGTGGAAAAAAGTAATTATGTGATACCTATTCCTTAGCGCTTGATGATCATGAACCAACACCAACAAGACTACAGTCAGTCATAGTATACATGCTACGGTAGGTAGGTAGGTATACATACATACTACAAGGGTACATACATGCTTAGTAGGCCTACATGCTTATTGCTTACTAGCAGAGCATGCCTAGCATGTGTTACGTACTGCGTACGTATGGCAATAGCGTCCGAGGCCAGTAGTGTACGTAAACTAGTTCTAGGTATGTAAGGCGAGTTTAGCCAAAAGTCCCCGGACCGGTCCCTGGTGGGGTTGCCTAAGTCCGCAGCTGTGTCCAAGGGTAACGGGTTCGATTCCCGTTCGGTCCTATTTCTCTCCCCCCTTTTCGGGGCCCGGCTATCGCCATACGGAACGCGGCACGTCACATGGAGGACCGACGAAAAGGAACCCGAAGCCGTCAGGAGGTGTTGGGCAGACACCTTGATCAAAATGCCTCGGACCAGGAGTGTCCAGTAGTAGACGGCGAGGGCGCCTGCTTGGCGGGCGGGATGTTACGTACTGCGTACGTATGGCAATAGCGTCCGAGGCCAGTAGTGTACGTAAACTAGTTCTAGGTATGTAAGGCGAGTTTAGCCAAAAGTCCCCGGACCGGTCCCTGGTGGAGTTGCCTAAGTCCGCAGCTGTGTCCGAGGGTAACGGGTTCGATTCCCGTTCGGTCCTATTTCTCTCCCCCCTTTTCGGGTCCCGGCTATCGCCATACGGAACGCGGCACGTCACACATGCTTCTTGAGCATATAGGCCTACATACGTACTGTATGTAGTATGTTACTTTAATATTGTAAATAATGTCAGGACTGCTTAATCAATTCAGTACCCACCTGCTCCCAGTGCTGATTTTTGTTAGAATTTGTGACATTTGTTTCTGTCTGTCGATGTTCGCTCCAATATCATGATGGCTGTCCGTCCAGTACCAATGTAGTGTATGTACTGTACGTGTACTGTACGCATGCTGTATTGTGAGCAAGTAAACGTGTCTGTCGTCTGTCCTAATCGCATCGCACTGATCATCAATGAAAGCAGAAAGCCCCCATGCCCAATGTCATCTACTGTCTCTCTTCTCATCACACTGCCGGTGCTGTGTCGTCATCTCCCCTTGACGAGCACTTGAATGAGGTCCAATGAGGTCGATGGACGTACGACGGATAGATCATGTTGCGCTACATACCTACTGTGCTTTATGTGGGTACGTGTAACTCATTACGTACCCTACGTACACGTATGCGAAATTGAGTCGGAGCGTCCGGACGGACTTCCACTCGTCATTTTTCTGCTTGTCTTTGACGTAGTCGTGGAAAACGAAGTGTGCTAATTTGATTGGCCGGCGTAGCGATAAACCAGTCGCGCAACACTTTCAAGCAGCTTACGGTCGACTGATGAGTGGACGATATTTAAAACAGGACAGAGGTGGTCTCATCGCACCCATCATCCTGAAGCGCAAGTGACGTGACCGGTCGCATTTTGGTTGAGGGCAATGCAACAGTTTAAAAGAGTACCTGTATGTTAGAGGTCTCATTCACGAACAGCTACTGCTGATTATGTTGCAAGGTCCGGTATCAGAATGCAACCAAGCGAGATATCTGATTCCTATGGATTGAGAGTCGGAAATCGCAGATGTTTACTTGAATCTTGAATCATGGAGCTGCGACTTCAATTCTTGACGACTGGGATCTTGAGTTTGATTTCTTGTAAGTCCTCTCTCCAAGTCGAACGAAGTATATACAGACAGTACACGTACATGCTCAATGCCTGCACACGGTAGTCAAAGTGATTTATGCTTAATACATTTTCTTCAAGCGATGTGTGCCAAAGAGAGGAACGAAAGTGATCCATGCAGCTGGTCAGATCTGAAACTTGCCTTTGCCATTGCAAATGACCCTTTCAGTTTTCTTACCTGTAACGCTCGGACAAGGTTATCTTGTTTACGCACGTTGGGTATTTATTTATTTTGTGAAAATTGTCAACCATTCAAACCAAAGGTGTGTTCTTGTTTTCTTCAGGCGGCTGGAGCGGTCTAAATGTCCATTTGTGCAGGGTCAAGCGAAGTTTTTCGATGCGACCACACAGCAATGTCTCTTTCCTAATAGCTTCTTGTTGAATACGGCAGGTAAGCTGACATTGTGGTAGGAAGGTGCGTATGCCTACTATGTACAGTGTGTATGTACTTATGTATATATAAGTACGTACCTGTAAGTGGTTGGTATACGTAAACGTACAGTATGTACATACGTACTTACACTTTTCAGGCAGTTCCAGAGTGGGAGAAGCTTGTCAACAAAACATAGATTGTCTACAGGGCATGTACTGCGGAAGCGGAGGACAATGCATGTGCCTCAGTACCTATGTGCAAAGAGAGCAACACTGCTATCTCAGTACATAAAAGTTGCTACTTTTCACCCTAATAATATTATTGTCATGTCCATGATCAGAAACCTGTCTTTTTCACATGTTCTGGTCACACACAAGTACGTAATAGATACTGTATTATTTTATTTTGCTTTGTTCCTCAGAAATCAATCCTAGCCAAGCTGGATGTCAATACGCAGAGCAATGTACTGCCACTTGGCCACAGTCATCATGCACGGACAGTTCAGGATCCGGCGCCGGTATTTGTATGTGCCCAGCCAGCACCCAAGCGGTAGAGACGAGAGACGGTTTCGTTTGTGGTCCAACGGAGAACGGTAAGAAACACACAATACAGTGCACATCATAGTCGATGTTTAATGTTTTCGAGTGCCGCCACTGCAATTTTCATTTCCTCTCCACCGTGTCGCGTGGCGAGGCGATTTTCATACGTACAGTAGGTACGTAGTATTTCGTATAATTGTATTTTGTATGATTTTAGAGTCTGCCACCCCCTTATGTGTTACGATATTTCTTACGTACCGATACATGACGTCTCTTTGGGTACATAGATTAGATTTGCATTGCCATTGGTAATTCTACCACTTTGCGGCACCGTACTGTACTGTGTGCGTGCGTGGGTTGATTTCACGCTTTGTTTGATCGTGCCGACTTGCCGGCTCGCGGTTTCATCATTGATAAACCTTTCCAACTTCTCTCGTGTGCGCTGTCGTCTGCCCCCGTTTGTACCTTCTATATGTATGTATCTACAAATCATGTGTAGCGTAATCTAAATCTACCGCCACACACTACCTACCAAAATAAATAGTGCGTGTGCACTTTCTTGATTGCTTCTTTCTATCCGTTCACGAAAACCTGAGGTTTGTTGAACGGCATTTAGCTGCGTGTCCACTGCCGGTGGGAACAATGGCGGATTCCTATCCAAGCACGGTGCAGCTGCGGTACGCCGGGGTCCCGGTGGTTGCCGAGTGCATGTACGGATCAACGAGTCCACAGCCCGGCGCCGCAGGAACCTGTTTCACTGCTGCAGCTGTGGCGCCACCGAGTGGAGGCTATTCAATAGCCGAACTCTACGAGTGCATTCCAGATCTCAGTGCAACACCAGCAGCCGGTCTCTGTTGTCCCACAAGAGGTACCTAAATCTATATGCTGTATGCCTTTAGTACACCATGAGCCATTGGACAGCAGGTGCAGTATTAACATTGTTCGACTGAAAACTGGTCGGCGTTCACGATATTCGATGGTATGAGATGTGCTGGACTTTTGCTCCGAAAGCTTGCAAGTTACCCGTACGTAAAATCTTTTTGTCATCAGCTGCTGGTTTTCTCTGGTCCGAAGTCCAAAACATCTCATTACCATCGAATGTATTTACTTCGTCAGGTACGTTGTACCAAAATCTAGGGCTTCCTTTGAAAAGGCTGACGTTGTAAATAAAAGAGGCAACCACTTGCTCATAATTATTGATAGTCAATCGTTTTTGGGGGCGCGCCCAGAGGCCGCACCCATTCAAGATAGCGGTGAGGAAAAGCGCTTAGCATAGGTAGAGGTGAACGTCTGTCGGTCGGTCGGTCTGTCTGTCCACCCGAAACTATGTATGTACAGTACATATGCACTAAAGATACAACTCTATTGTGTAACAATTCAGCCCAAAAGGCGCACGCTATTATAATGCCGATTCCTTGGCGCGCGTTCAGACACTTTCGCGAAAAGCGGAATACATTATGATATTCTCGAGTTGTTCATAATGCACGTCTACTAGCTTAGCTACGTATTTTAGTACATCCTCATCATACGCTACATACAGGCTTCCTATGCCTGGTATGCTGTGATACGTACATACGAACTGTACATGCTTCCAAGTACATACAAGCTCGACGGGCGCCACCGCCACCATCGTTTCATGCTGACGGAGTGAAGAAGAAACGAACGTTTTATTTTATAGGGCCGATGTACAGTACAGCACCTTGCCTACGCCAGTCTAGCGAAGTAAGGGCGCTGACATACGTAAAGGTAGAATAAGCGAAGAGATTGATGAGATTATGACTCACGCATGATTTAGCTAAAGCCTGAGAGAGAAGTAAGCTCTGCTCTGTCTTGATCATTGTACGCTTTTTTACTGGCCTTGTACGTTTGTACGATTTGGATTTTGTACTATTCTCGAAAAGGTTGCAGAAAAAAGTGCGAGTACTATGTACGTACATACATAAGCGAGCTGACAGAGACTGGCAAGTATGTGCATACGACAGCTGACGGAGGCTACAAGTGAGGTACGTAGGTGGTTAGGTACAAAGTTCTGGATGGTATGAATGCAATCACACGAGAGTTTCTTGAACGTGTCAAAATGTCTGCAATGAACAACATATTCTTGAGTCGAGTCATATCCTGGACGAAATGACACAGCCAGTTTAGTTTGTTCCCCGCGCCCCCATATATTTTCCATCTTGGAAAATATACAACAATGGTTAGCAGCAACGATGGAAAGTTATTGTGAATGGCTGAGCCAGCTCTTGGCACAAATGGGCAGAAGGCTTTTTGGGTGGCCTTGTTGGTCTTACAAAAGCAATAAACTTAATTGTATTCTATCTTATGTGGGCAGGCATAGGTATAAGTAAATATCATTTTAGCCTTCACTTGTATTCTTCCGCAAAGAAGTAATCCAATAAATATGGACAGCCCAACGGAGAGTCGATGGTGGTACAATTCGGTGACGGGAACATGCGAGCAGTTTCTGTGGGTTTCCGCCACTGCGGACGCTAGAGATGTAGCCGCAAACTCCAACAACTTTGAAACACTAGAACACTGTCAGACCTACTGCGGAAATAGTATGTTTCTGCACCGTAAGACGAAAAACAGTTTTATATGTACGTATATTTCAGAGACAATTGTACATTGAGCTTTATATTTTGATTGACAGTTTGCGGTCGAGGAAACCCGGAATACTCTGCGCTGCCTTCCACAGGGGATGCACAGTATTATCAGCAGAAACCGCGGAGCTGTTCTTCAAGCGGCGGCTGTTCGATGAACTATGATTGCACCACGATCGGGTCCATTCATCTCTGTTGCCCCAGCTACAGTAAGCAGACAGAAAATTTCCACATACAGATGTGTGTTTAGTTTAGTGAGAGTGCTGATCATGTTCAGGCTTTATTTGCTCCCAAAGTGGCGGCTTGTCCACTGTTCCGACGGCTCAGGGAGATCGTCAGTACAATCCGGGCATTGCATCCTCAGGCGGCACTGCTGTACGCTGGTATTTTGACAGCCCGAGGTCCCGCTGTCAAAGCTTCACCTATATGGGGGCTGGAGGAAACTTCAATAACTTCCTCTCCCAATCTGACTGCCAGGCTTACTGCAGAGAGAGTACGTTACATAGTATGAGCAATTGCAAGTACGTCCCTACGTACATACTACTGTACGTACACGAGATGCTTTCAGCCTTATGTACAAGAGGCAGGCCATTGTCGGATGGTACGGGCACTGGCTACCAAGCATGCAGCAGTAACAACGGATGCCCCAGCACTTATCAATGTAACAACAACGTCTGTTGCCCCAGGCCACGTAAGCAATCATTCTTCGTGTTATTCGTACTTTGTACTGAGTATGTTTATGTACAGTATATATATCTGCATGCAATCCTATATTTGCCAATAATGGTAGAAAAGAGGCACTATTGTCTATTGTGTACGCCCCCTTATTGCTTGCCTGTTGCAGAAACATTATGCGTGGAGCCGAAGCAGATGGGGACATGTAATCAAGCAGTGAAACGTTACTGGTACAATGCATTGACAAGAGAATGCGAGTTGTTCTACTACTCTGGATGTCAGGGCAATGATAACAACTTCAAAACGCGACTAGAATGCTCTGATTTCTGTCGCAATGCTAGACGTAAACTCAGACAGAACCATCGTTCTTACTTACATATGTAATGGTGTATGTACAGTACATACTGGTACGTGCATGCCACATCATATTTTTGCCGTAGAATGTGAACAGCGTTCTTCGTTTTAGCTCAGCCTAAGTGCCCTCAGGGTGAAGCGTACAAAGATCCGCTCTATGGCAACTACTATCAGTGCTCCAACACAGGAGGAGGAGGTGGTACCAGTTGCCCACAAAATTATGAATGTTACTTCGATGGCTTTGTCACTGGCTGCTGTCCAGTACAAAGTAGGCAAGCCAGTACGCGGTGCATTGCGTATTGACGTACAATACATACATACAGTTGGCGCAATAGCAATATTGTGTCCAAGTGATCAAGTTGATTCACCTTCTTTCAGCATACGTCTGCTCATTGAGCTCAAACCAAGGATCCAACTGTGGACCGATCAGTAATCGATGGTACTACAATTCTCGGATTCAACAGTGCGAAGTGTTCTCTTACAGAGGCTGTGATGGTAATTCAAATAATTTTGCTACCAGGGAGCAATGTCAAGCCTACTGTGGAACTGGAGGTACAGTACAGTTATACGTAATTACTACATACGTGTAGTTGTCAACCAAACTCAACTAGGGCTTGGATATGGTGGCGTATTTTAGGTTGTCCAATCGGTGGCGATCCATACCGAGAATCAGATGGCATGATACGCGTATGCAACGCTGGAATCGGCTGTCCCAGCAATTACGAATGCACAACTGTCACCTTGGGCTCCAATTCTCGAGTCGATTACTGCTGTCCAACCAGAGGTTGTCCATTCAGAACAGTCATATTGACTTTACTCATTGGAACAACCGTAAAAGGGCGAACTTTGGTCCTTCTTAATCTTTTAGCCTTTATCTGCAGTCGACCACCGGATACAGCGCAAACCTGCGGCAGTACAAGAGTCGCCCAGACCAGATACTATTACAATTTGGCCCAGAGAGATTGCGTTTCCTTTGATTATTTCGGCTGCAGCTCCAATTCGAATAACTTCGCCACCTTGTCTCAATGTCGCAACTTTTGCAACTCTGCTGGTCAGACTTCTTGCACCACAATGATTTACTATGTGAAATGCATTACTGTTCCTAACGTACGACGGTTAATAGTGTATTTTTGTTGGCAGGTTGTGGTTTGGGTGAGACATCCTTTATTGTACCATCAAATCGGCAACCCATCACGTGCAACCCATCTCTGGCTTCCACATGTCCCAGTGATTACGAATGCAAGTACAACCAGCTCACTGGAAACAATATTTGCTGCGGCTCGAGTGACATGGGTGGGTACAGTAATGACAAAAATATTCTGCCTGATCTGTATTGGAAGTGCAGCTTGGTTAACCACGTTCTTGTAGGAGTTTGTCCGACTGGAGAAAAAGCTTATATTGACGCATTCACCCTGCAGGCTCGTCAGTGTCGACCAAATGTAGCCGGAAGCTGCCCCAACAATTTCCTCTGTCGATTTCTCCAAGCCGATGGAAAATATTATTGCTGTCAAACAACAAGTCAGCTGCCAGATTATTCATGCAAACTAGGGGTTTACCCTTCAGCCACGCGTCTGGATATTGTGTCGTTTAGAGTTTTGTCCTCCTGGAAAAGCCATATACCAAGGTGGCAGAGCGACGGAGAGCCGGCTGGAACTCTGCGCCCTCAGCAGCGTGATCAACCCATGTCCTGTGGATTACAGCTGTCAGAATGCGGGCGACGACAGAAGCGCCTACCAAGGATACTGCTGCACTACCCAAAGTATGTACGAAAGGCTCCTTACGTTCGCATTGGGTACCAGAACATTGGTGCACGCACACGTACATAGGCCCATGTACTATACGTACGTAGTATGCTATGCACTTTGGCTTTCTATGCTGAAACCTGCCAGTTGCCAGCTGTGTTTTGTTGCAGACGTCTGCCCCAACACGGGTCTGTACTATCCTGACAGAAGCAAACTGGGCCTACCGCCCATGCTATGCGCATTGGGCAGTGGAACCAGTTGTCCTACTGGCTATTCTTGCGTCAGACCAAACGCTGGCAATACATCCTCTGCTTTCGGTGTTTGCTGCACTCCTGGAACTGCCAGTAACCTTCCAGTTTTTTTGTAACCGAAACATAGCGTGCATATCGTATAGTATTTATTATGTATGTTATGTTGTATAATACTGTACAGGGTGTATCAGAAGTAACTCTCCGGATGTTTGTGCTTATATCTTCACAACGGAGTGCCACATTCAAATGCGGTTTTTTGCGTTGAATAGCCAAGGCTTCAACGTTGATGCAGCCAAAATTTCAGCTTTCTAGGCCAACAGGAAAGGGCTCAAACAGCTCGATTTGCAAAGCGTCAATTTTCACACATTTTTGCAGGCGGCCAGGTACAAATCGGCTCCAGTTTTTCTCTCCCCAATTTACCTAACCCAGTTCTCGTCTCAGTTTTCCTTCCGCAGTTTTTCTCTCCCCAGATTTTATCTGGAGCACAAGTTTCGGCAGAGTTTTCCACCTCCGTGCCTCTTTCTTGCAGATTCAAACTTGGCAAACAGTGTTACAGCCAAAATTCGGTCATCCAAGCTTTTCCTTGGGACGCTGAAGCCATGTTGATCAAATTGACGTCTAACTTCGACAAGGTTGCTCAAAAATGCATAAAAATTAGCGTGGAATGGTGAACAGACTTGAAAGTGCGAGAAAAAGCGAAAATGGCAAATTCGTTGCCCCGCCTCAGTGCCCTGCCTCCGTTTTACGCCAAAAAAGGCGCCGCAACTTTGACCGCTTACAGCGCCATGACAAGACAACCTAGGAAGCTAAAATTGTGGTTGCATCAACGTTGAAGCCTTGGCTATTCAACGCAAAAAACCGCATTTGAATGTGGCACTCCGTTGTGAAGATATAAGCACAAACATCCGGAGAGTTACTTCTGATACACCCTGTACATACATACGTTCATACATGCGTTGATGTGATCTTCAGATGTGTGTGGAAATGGCACTCCCTACTTTGTGAGCAGCAATCCAGTGGTGTGCGACATTACGGCTCCAATTTCCTGTCCGGTTGGTTTCTCATGTCAGCTATACCCTGTCACAAATACGACTTTCTGCTGCAGAGGAGAACCATTGCCTACAACTTACGATGAAGCGAGTATGTAGGTATTTTATGTGTACCAGCAAAGGTGTTCGATACGTACGTAGGTACAACAGAATAGTATGAATGAAGTGCCGGCGATGCGCTTTGTAGACTGTCCTCCTAACAGCTTTCCATATCTGCAGCCAAATGGTGAAGTGGGGATGTGCGCCCCTGGAGCCATCTCAGCTTGTCCGCCTAACTACGACTGCGCTCCAGTACGCGCTGGTCAGTATCATTGCTGCAGCAGACCTACTCCGCCTGCTTTCCTTGCTGCACAAAGTAAGACAGTATTGATAGACCGACTGCTGTTGAAAGAAAGGGTTACCTTCCATAAATTGTTGGTACGTCATGTCATGTAACACAATATTTTTTATGTAGGTGTTGAGGGTTGTCCGGTGGGTCAGGTGGGATACGTTCCTCCGAGTGGAAGCGTTCAGAGCTGCAGTCTGCAGCAGGGCAATACCTGTCCACCTGGATATTTCTGCCAGTGGTCCCCCAGGGTGAATGAATTTTTATGTTGCGGAATGAATGGAGGTATGTATGTACAGTAGATTAGATACATGATGGTTCTTGCAGTTGCATTGCACATTGGTACCTACAACTCTGTACGTAATCTGTGGATGTGGGATGTCGGTGTACGTACGATATGTAACCTTACCTTGTACATGCCACATGCGTGTATTGTAAAACTTTACAGAGTTGGCAGTTACGTACATGATGAAGAAATTTGGGCGAAAATCAATATCCTCTCGGCCGTTGTCCGCACTTGGATATTCTCGCTACTACGCTGCTACTAAAACTTTTCGGTCGCCGATCTTTTCCACAGATCACGCAATTAGTAGTAGCGCACAGAGTACGTAGGTCAAAATTGAGCGTGCATGCATACGTACGGTTATGGGCTGGGCATACATTGCAAAGAAATTTGAAGGAACCATTTCCTGTTCTCATAAATAAAAAAGTATGACGTAGTTTGTGGCCTCGCACAAAGTGACCACGACCAAGATTAGAAAGGCGACCACTAAGTTTCGTGCGGAGTCCAATCGATAGAGGGCCACGCCTACTGCCAACTCTGTAAAGTTAGACAATACGATACGTGGTGATGATATTGAAGGCTGTCCGTCCAATTCCCTGGCTCTTATTGATCCGACGACTGGCACGCCTCAGTCCTGCACCATGGGTCCAGTCAGCTGTCCGCCAGGTTATGCATGTCGTCTGGGGCCCGTAGGAGAACGCGTTTGTTGCACAGTAGGCTCACAGCCCTTGCAGAATCTCCAGCAGGTCATCTCGCAGCCGCAGCCCTTCACTGCCCCAGTACAAGTTTTCCCACAGCCGTTCACTCCACTAGGTATACGCGCTTGCATTCTACATACATACTGTGTACGTAGCTGCTTTAGTATCCTGCATACAGTACAAGCGCATACACAGTAACGAGCACCTATGCAGATGCAGATACAGTAATGCTATTCTTATATTCATGCAGTCAGAAACTTTTGCCCTGACGGTCAAATGTTGGTGGGTGGGCAGTGCGTAATACCACGGACGACGACGTTGACAACGATAATGAGCGTAGCCATGGGTCCTGGTCGTCCATGTTCTGCCAGCACACCCTGCAGTGGCAATTCCGTCTGCTTGGCCGGCGTCTGCACTTGTCCTGCCGGCTTCATCAACACCGGTGCCGGAGTCTGTGTCAGCGAGATTGTCAACGCTTCCACTTCAAATGGTATTGTTTATACTGCAGCAGAGCTTCAAGTGTAGCGAAAATTAGCATGCAAACGACTAGTCTGTAAAATGTACCTACGTGGTGGTTGACTAACAGGCCATGGCCATTTGAATGGGTATGTATATCTGTGCTAGGGGAAGGATGCGCGATCGGCGAAGAATTCTTCTATCCGCTCACTCAAACGCCGTTGGACTGTAGCAACAGTCGAAATATGTGCCCGACTGGCTACGATTGCGCCTACTCTAGCCGATACGGCGCTAGCGTCTGTTGTGCCACGTCTCTTCAAACCAATTCCATCGCAGCAACCAAAATTGTAGAATCGGCGGAGTTAGCGACTACGACAGAAGCAGTTGAATTCGAGCAGGAAGAAATTACGGGTGGCATTGTGAGCGGAGAAAATGTGACATATGAATATGAGTACTACACCGATATCCCACCTTCATCGACGAGAAGAATCATTCATCGCGGATATTTTCCCTATCCCTTCGACTGCGATCACAGTTTGCGTGAGAAATACGTTTATTTGTTTCGGCATGTTTCTGTTACCTACTGTACTGTACTGTACATCATGCGACTGCTATATTTTCTTTGGTGAAATGCTTACCTGAAGCTGCCAATATCATATTTGAAGGGAAAAGGCTGGGTGAACGCTGTTGCGCTGACGATCAGTGTACCTACAGGTGCAGTCGCTTCAAAGGAGAAAAAATCTGCGTCTGTTTACGGCACATGCTGATTGATCCGACGCGAAAACGATGCGGTAAACTAAACACTGCATGCATGCATACCGGTGCATGTATGTGTTGTATTCCATCAGACGCTGAAAAAGATACTCCACCATGATTTGTAGTCCTCTGAAATAGCGGGCATACACAGCGGTCTATGTGCGCCGTAGGTAGAGTTTCGAAAGAAGAAGACAATCCGTCGAGAAGGAAAATTTGCCAGATGTGCAAGACGTGGCACGCTTAGTACAATTGTCGAAAGGGAACTTGTGTTGCTTTCTTTCGCAACTGTCTACGTCGTACTTTCTAC
Organism: Epsilonema sp. ZAB3_2; assembly: GCA_030247985.1. NCBI lineage: Eukaryota > Metazoa > Nematoda > Chromadorea > Desmodorida > Epsilonematidae > Epsilonema > Epsilonema sp. ZAB3_2. The sequence continues at coordinate 20,112 of JASAMW010000927.1, forward strand.
AATGTAGATCCGCTAATTCAGAGGTCCACAAAATCATGGTGGAACACCTTTTTCAGCGGCTGAGGGTTGTTTACATAAGATACTACACTATAGTGTATCTATAGTATGTAAGGCCAGCTGAGTATGAGAAATCAATTTGACGGTATTTTTATTTTAGTGTCGGGCTGTCCACTGGGACGGGAAGGGCCATTCTGTGTAAATTCACACAAAAAAGATAAGTCGAAGAAACGATGAATAATTGAAAGAATCTGCAACATCTTGGTTGAAAGCTCGAATTACCGTAATGAGTCATACAGTATAAGCTAAAGCAAATCTGTAGCGTACCGTACATACATTATACGTGGTCCTACCTACGTATATGTATAGCTAGTAGCAGTATAGCAGCTGAAATGCAAGCCAAAAAACTGATGCGGAAACCGTAACGCCTACATGATGTAAAAACTTGCGATTGTTTCAATCGTTGCTCACATCCTGAAATCATGTAGTCAGGTTGGTGCAACATCTGTTCCACACGTGTCACCACCGATTGCATAACCCCTACTCTATTTTCATGATCGCCGCGATCAAAATGCGACCTAATCGTGTGCGATAGCATGCGATACAACAATTTTTTCCAAAATGCTACGTAGCAGTGAACCTCCGATGGCGTTTTGAACACTTTGTCAATTTTGTCGGCGGGGGTCGCGTTTTGGTCGCGGCGACCATAGAAATAGAGGAGGGGTTAAGATACGTGCTATGTATATAGGAGGGTATTGGCTTGCACAACTTCTGCGATTGCAAAGGGATATCCGCGGAAGAAGTTTCAGAGGGAATTTATGCTCGCTGGATGGTTTAGTTTCGACCGGCATTTTACATAACATTTTGCATACCGTAGACCGAAAGGGCACAGGATCTTCTTGCATTCCACCTGAGAAACATTGCAAAACATATGCGCTCGCGCTAATAAACTTAGCATAACTTTACGTTCATCTATCGGGCACCCAATATCTTTCATAGCAGCTCCACGTACACTTCCCGCTTTCTTCCCGCACCATCTAATGGCCAATAGCAACAAACGAAAAGCAAGCTCGCTTTTCTTTTTCTTCTGCGCGCAACGGGTGATTCTTCGAGGAGGCTTGTTATCGTTTGGACGTTTGGACAAGATTATATCAGCGAGTGTAGCTAAGACTACGTAGCTAAGCTGACAGCAACTCAATCATACGCGCAGTACGGCTCAATGATTGTAGTCTGTTCGGAGGGAGCTGTGGATGGTGGGAAGTTTTCCTCGAAATTTTGACCGCCCACAACACTCTGACAGATTTGAGGTTGAGAATTTCACATGCTGTAGGTACGGCTCGCAATACACATCGTTGTATGTACCTACATAGTACATACACAAGTGAAACTTTGCAACGCATTGACTGAACGTGAAAGTTTGACTCATTCGGGAGTACAGTAGCAACAAAGAAAGTCAGGAAAATATAAAATGGCTCTCCGTTATGAAGACGACCCGGGATGGCAATATCTCAGATTGTCCCCAGAAAACTTGGCAAAGGTACGTAAATATGTTACTATGTATGTAGGCTACGTATCATTTCGTTGCGAATTACCCTCGCTTATGCTGGGCGCTGCGGGGGTTACATTGAAGACTTTTATTGCAGCTGCAAACAGCGCCGTTTGATGGCAAGAAAAGCTGCTGGGTGCCGGACGAAGAAGAAGGCTATGTGACAGCCGAAATCAAGACGACAAAAGGCGAACAATTAACGCTGAAAACTAAAAAAGGAGAAGTAAAATAAAATGCTGCATTTTGCAGGTGCTAGCCCCAAACTCATTAGTCCCTATGCATGCCGGTAGTGCCGTCGGTTAATTACAGTGGGTAGTACCCAGCATCTTTGGACATGGTGCCCTCAAGCTCTCACAACAGTCGTACACCCAGGGTCGGTGTGGACAGTTTGAAAAAATCCCGGGCGCTTTCTATGCGCCGCGTGCAAAGTGCGGCGCGCGCGCGTAGACAGTAGCGAAACGCGCGCCAAATTATAGTCCGCTTCTTTCGCAACTGTCTACGCGCGCGCCGACTTTACACGCGGCGCATAGACAGCGCTCGGATTTTTTCAAACTGTCCACACCGACCCAGGGTGTACGACTGTTGTGGGAGCTTCGTGGTGAGCCCAGCCCAGAAATTTTTGTTGCTATTTCAGAAAACAATCAAAAAAGATTTGGTGCAAGAGATGAATCCACCAAAATTTGAGATGACAGAGGACATGTCCAATTTGACATTCCTCAACGATGCTAGCGTCCTGCACAATCTGCGCACTCGCTATACGGAAATGCTGATTTATGTAATGTTCTTGAAACTACGGAAACCCTGCCTTCCACAGACGCGTTTCGGACAAAAACCTAACGGCGTCAGCAAACGGCTTAAAATTCTTTATTATAGACGTATTCTGGACTCTTTTGCGTGGTGGTAAATCCCTACAAACGACTTCCGATCTACACGGATTCCGTTGCCCAGATGTACATCGGAAAGCGACGGAACGAGATGCCGCCGCACTTGTTCGCAGTTTCAGATGAGGCCTATCGCTACATGCTCCAAGGTGAATAATACTTACATAGTATGACATATGACATTCGATAGGCCTATATCGCACGTGGGACATTGACCAAGTACGTACGCGTGCGTATACACATAATGTATTTTTGTATATACCTAAGTATATCCCCAATGTTTTACCCCCATTGGCAATACATTAATTTTGTCCTATGATCTGGCAGAGTCTCGTGATTCTTTTCTATCCGTACTTTACTACTGTCAATGTTGACGTGCTTTGTGCAGTCTCTACTTGGGACCAAAACTGCTGGTGACGCGAATTATACCGAGAATTCTTCGCATGATACAACCATGGGGTAAGGAGGCAGACAAAGGCGCTTGTTTTGTGCGAAAATAATCGAGCTCACGCGATACGTATTGGCCTGTGTGTCAAGAATTATTTAGCTGTCTAGCTTCTTCAGTTGCTTTGTGTGTGTGCGGCTTTGATGAATTGACAGTTGTGAATACGAAAGATCTGTTTGCGCGGTGTGTGACGGCAGATGTGTGCTTGTGTTTCTTATGTAAGTACAAAGAGTCAGTAGTGCGCTACACACGTGGTGAGTAAACTCACGGGGAATTCCCCATAAGTATGCGATGAAGCATGATGCCGGTGAAATCACCGGGAGTTGAAACTCACCACGTGTGAACACGTGAGAAAAATTTTGCGCGTGGGAGCAAGTGAGAATGTTCTACACGAAAAATAAAACTCGAAGTTCAACTCGAAGATCGAATTCACCGTGAGTTTACTCACCACGTGTGTAGCGCGCTAGTGTCATTACCCTTGTAAGCTTATCTAAAACTGCGATATACCTCGTTCTTTCTTCCCCCCTATTTCTTTGCGTGCGGTCAGTACCATTAGAAACCCAATCTGTCAACCGGAAGCGTCTAGTGTTTATCCGATTTCCATGGAGCTACGCGGAGACTTATTGCCATCGCAGAAAGCGGCGACATGTGGAAAGCGAATGGCAAGGAAGGTTGTAACGCTGTGCCATGGCAGGCAGATGAGCTACGTATATGTAACTACACTACTAGTACGCAATAGTAGCAAAGGCCTGCCGGATTTTTAGTGTCTCCTCCTTCCTAAAGCCTAAGCTACTGGTTCGGTTTGTATGAATGCCGAGACTACTTATAAGACACTGCGTCGGTATGTGTGCGGTATGTTCAGTATGTACGATAGGCCTACATTGAATGTTGTGTAGGGTACCCGTCATTATTACTCGCCTTCTTTTGACGGGCTTTGGCGGCTTTAAGAGACAAATTCCTCGCAACGCAAGCTTGAAACCATAGACGCAGATGTAGCTGATAGCTGATGGTTTTGGCTTACTCGTAGCTTTGCTTGCAAGACTACTCCAGATTTGACTAACAAATCTACTGTGGCGTTTGTGCATGACTTTGAGTATGCATACGTTTGCTTCCGTACAAGCTTGCGAATACTAGTAGTCGCAACGGAAACTAATATGTGATCAAGAGCCCATGTGATTTATCATTTGGCTCGGTACTGTCTTTTGCTGGTGATATGAGCAAGAAAACCAAAACGTAAGGAAGGAATGTCTGAGACCACCGCTAAATTATTTTATTTTGTGTAAGTATTGTTGGTATTCTAAATGTACGGAAATTGTGTGAGCTTGAGTGTTTCAGTAAACTGTCATGCGGTGTGACGTGTCGTGTGTGTGTACGTAGGCCTACGTACGTACGTACGTTCAATTCAAATGTATTATAGTAGGCATGGCATCGTTGAGTGAACGGTTCGATTACGCAAAACCCTGTTTACGCAGTTTGAGACTGTTTCAGTCAATACGTATGCTTTGTGTTTGCGACCGCCCAGTGTGAATAATACAGCACGCAAAACGAAGACAAGTGTATGCAGTCCAAGGTCGAGAGTTTACTCCTTTCGCGGTAAAGTAGAGTTTCGCGTGGGTTAGTAGCAATGCTCCGTGGACAATCCACGGACTACGCGACAAGTGCAAGGTGTGATTATGGTGCGGAAATTTGTATGAGTGAGTGAGTTTGTGTGGTTTTTTACGGGGGCGAAAGAGGTTGTTTTTCTGCCGTTTCACTTGGTGAATGACCCTCCCTACTATTGTCACTTCCTGCTACTGTGAATGGAGAAAATTTTAGACCTTCGAACTAAAGGAATTTTGTCTTTTTTATTCGAGTTTACTATCATATACTCCACCCCTAAAGGTACCGTTATTAGTACGTACGTACTTCTATACCTACTTTATTGATCAGGCTGAGGCTAACTTTGTCTGACTTATGGCTCATTCACATGGGTAGACATTCGCTGGGCGTACGCACGGCGTGCCCGTGGTTCGACACATGCAAAATTGCAAACGCATGGACAGCCATGGATCCGTCGGGCGCATTTGCTTCGAATGTGAATGAGCCATTCATGCCCCCACCATACCCATTCTTGGTTCCAAAATGTGCCCATCTACAGTACACGTCCCCCTCTTGCTGGGTTGGTTTTACAATCAATCGCCTAAAATGTCGAGTGTTTTCGTTTCAGATCCTCTCAGAGTCAGCCCTTGGCAGGAGCAACAACCACAACTTCACCAGCCAATCATAGCAGCCGGTCTGGACCTTGGGTGATGAGCAGGTTCGGCATGGGTCGCTCTGGCTCCAAGGATGGTGGCCATATTCCCATCTTAAAACCTCCGCCCTCCCTGGAGTCTGGTTCCTCTTCTGTGGGTCAGACTCCGTTAAGGATGGACGCGCACGTGTACAGGAGCATGCTGCAGGATGTGACGGTGGTGAAAACGATGCTGCTCAGGCTGAAGGGAGAGCTGCAGAAGGTGAGTAGTGCGCTTGCACACGTGGCGAACGAGTGCACTCACGATGAAATTCACTTTATGAATGATATCAAAAATATATGATTCTGCTTTGGGGAAGAATAGAGGGCATAGTGTAAGCGAAACAGAGCATCCCTGGCAGATATGCGCCCCAATTATTTGGGTTTTTGAAATATCCAATTATTTGAATGCCCAATTATTTGGTTTCGTAAAACCCACTTATTTGGTTTCGTAAAACCCAAATAATTGGGCATCCAAATAATTGGATATTTCAAAAACCCAAATACTTGGGGCGTATATCTGCCAGGGATGCTATCTTTCGTTTACACTACGTCCTCCATTCTTCCCCTAAGCAAGAATTATATATTTTTGATGATGATGTTGAGGCATGGGGATAACGGTGAATTCACCCCGTGAGCTCACCGAGAGGTTACTCACCACGTGTGTAGCGCACTAGAGAGGAAGGTTGGTCCATTTGACGGTTTCGTTTGGCTTGGGATGGAAGGAAGTATGTAGGGTACTCTGGGGTAAACCCGGACATGGGGTAAACCCAGGCAACTAGGTTTTCTAAACTTGCCGCTTCAGCAAATGATGAACATGGTCGCTCATTTGAAAGGGGAGAGTTCTAATAGGAACCGATTGCTAGAATGCTTGTCTCAATCGGTCTTATGGTTGCTGAGATATACTAGTACCCTACAAATTCGTTGCTTAGGAAATGCAGTGGCACGTGATGCTATTTTCGCAAAATAAGCTTGCACGAATCTGCAATAAAGGCTTCAAGCTGATCAGCGTGTTCTGTGAAGGGTGTATTAGTTTCCTAATGTGGTTACACGTATGCGCATTACCATATATGGGGCCTTTGATGACGTAGCAAATTATTGGCGGCGGCTGTCTTTATTATTATCTTATTCACAACTGGGAACGGAACAAGCCTATTATCAAATTTTCTTGAATAAATAAAGAGGCAGTTGTAAGCGCAGTTATGGGGGGGGGGGATGGCTGAAGGAACCTAAGCTCTTCATTCAATGCATAGCACGGACCTATACACGTACGCAGTACGCACACACATGCATAATAAGTGCATGTAGGGCTGGCTTTACAAGCTTTTCTTTTTTTGCTCCGCCCTCATTATTGATCATTATGTAGAAATTTAAGAAGCCATGTAGGAATAAGAACATCATATGACAAGTTTTATTGCTAACCTTTTAGCACTAGTATAACACTATGCTTTATTTTCGTTGCCTAAGAGGGGTGGTTACACGTGTACAAGTTAGTATATACAACGTAGGTAAGGTGTGTGTACGTACGTACAGTATCTTGTGCGTAACGTATACTACATACGTACATACTTCAGGTGGTTGGTGTAGGTATGTTATGTTCTGTACAATGGTTACATACAAACAGTAATAACAGTGCAAACATAAATACCTTTGGCTTAGCTAATCAGATAAATTCATTCAGTGCTGTGCCGGTGCATTATCCTATCCTGCATACCTTCAGCTAATGGCTAATGTAGAAGGCAGAGAAGTCAGCAAGGGGCTGGTCGGCCATTAGGGCAATAAACTGTACATATATGTGGGCCTGGTGTACCTCTACCTACGTACATTCATAGACTCACGCTATTTGAGAGCCGCTTAATAATAGGCCGAGTAAATTGAGTACGTGCCGCCTGCTCTTTATGCGTTTGTTTGTGTGTATGTGAAATGAGCAGCTTTTATCATAAATTTCGACGGAAGGCTGACTAATAAGCTGGATAGCTTTACGAAGGCTAAAGGATAGGGACGGTGCAATTTGTGTTTTTGTTCTCGGCTTTTCCTAGAAAATATTTGCAGTCGTCGTGTGACGAAATGGAAATTGTCTTTTTCTGTTTGGGATACGTGCATGCATACTTAGCTAGCAGGAGGAAGGAAAGAGAGATAACAATCTTCAATTTGGCGAGAGGAAAACGCCATTTTCGAGAAATGTGTACATGGCCACAGTCCTGGGGTATGTCTACGTACAAAATTGGGCTCAACTGACTTGACCAACTGGAGAACAGGATAGCTAATCACTTTGAAGCTTGTTCATGCATGTTTAGAAAATCAGTCGGTCAAGGTTTTAGTCAAATTCAGCTCAAACTGGCGCAATACGCAAGAAACATCTCTTTTTTTCTGCGCCTTCAGTACTTTATTTTGGTTCGGCGTACAGAAGACCACACTTAACCCTTTTTACTAGAGATGTAACAGGGGCCCCGGCTCCGGCTCCGGTAAATCCCGGCATATTTCTGGATCCGGCTCCGGCTCCGGTATAATGAAGGTGGATCCGGTACCGGATCCACGGTCTATCTTTTTCACTTTTTTGCTGACTGTCCGTCTAAAAAATCGAGGTTTTCCATCGAAATTCATCAAAAATTATTGCAAAACTTTTGAATGAGACTGTTTTGCAGCTCTAAGGCAACCGCATATTGAGTCAATTTGTCCATATATTGTTACTTTATCATGCATTTTAGCAGCAATCAATATGATCATTATGTTGCGCATCTTTTCTACAGTAGTTTTACTACAGCATTTTCTGGGCTTGGATCCGGCTCCGGCTCCGGCCGGGGCAATTTTTGAGCTCCGGCTCCGGCACTTTGAAAAATTTCGCCCTGTTGTTACATCTCTACTTTTTACCCCTAATTTCATAAACTAGGCGAAGCATTTTTGTACTGATATGGTAAAATCGGCTATTGAATTGTCAAGGTCAAGTATGACGCTGCTTTCTGCTTGTCCGCCCTACGAATTTTTTTGTCTGGGCGTACATACTGTACGTACATACCCCTGCGGAGAGTCTACATGTTGATTGTGTGCTTCTGTTTCAAGATGCTCAGCTACTGGCCCTGATAGATATGAAGCCGTGTCTGTCTATGAGAGGGGTGGGCAAGCTAGCAGACAGAGAGAGGAAGGAAAATGGAATGAGCTGCTTTATTGCCCCGGCATTTCACTTGATTTTGCTTCGCGTTGAGCATGGAACGCCAGAAACAGGGAAGGGCAGGGGGGATCGATTCAGTATTTTGGTCCAGTTTTTCCGTTCGAACTGCTTTCCATTTTTCTTCGCCATGTGTTCTTGATGGGTAGTGATAGCGTGTGGTGCAAAAAAGTCCCCAGATGAGACGAAATGGTGGTGATAGCAAAAGGGGAGGGGAAGGGACCGGGCAATCGAAATGAATGTGCCCTGAGGCGTACCACTGTAGCTGACGTGGTGTTTTTCGAACTCACTGGTTTGCTTGTAGCGTCGGGTAGGGGGAGGGGGGATCAAGCAAAGAATGCAATCATAGCTAAAGAAACGAACAGCTACATTACATACATACGAACGTAGGGAACGGTCCTTGAAGTTGCATGAGCTAGCATTCGGTACTGTAATAAACCAAGAATTTCTGGAAACATGGCAAGACTTTTGGGGCTACTAGAAAAAACTGTCGACTCAGCATGACTTTGTCGTGAAACATCAAAGTAACGGGTTTACAATTATTGGTCCAGTGTAAATAAATATAGCTTTATATGGCATTGCAGCAATGCGTTTTTGTTTTGTTACAGGCGGAAACTTTGAATCCATTCGAGCGCGGCCTACTTCAAGCCTCGACAGCTTCATCCTCAACGATGTCCGGTGCGGTTTCCAATGTAAGAAGAGCAAGAAAAAAAGAGTCTTGTTGACTTTTGCGGAGTAAGTAAGCCACGTATGCAAGGGCGCTACGATTTTCTGTTCTGCGTCGTTTGACAAATTGGAAAGACTGACCTTGACAAATCTGCCCCGTTGTTTGAAGGTTGACGGATTGTTCGTATCGTGTTATCCGGGGATAACCGTTATGGCCCATTCACATCGGAGACGCGCTGGGCGTACGCTTGGCGTGTCCATGGCTCGACACACGTAAAGGCACGGACAGCCATGTATGCGCCTGGCGTACGCCGAACGCTTTTCTTCCCATGTGAATGAGCCATTACTTTGGATTGCTATTTCACGCGAAACTATTCTCCAAGACAAACGCTGAGAAGCTCTCCATTTATAGTGGAAAGTTTGCTGTACTGTATTTACCTACTAGCAGTATGAGATT
>JASAMW010000928.1:0-29650 GCA_030247985.1 Epsilonema sp. ZAB3_2
GTCGGCATTGTGTGCAAAAATTATTTTGTATTGTATTGTATTTGTATCCCTACATATTGTATTGTTATTGTATTGTATCTGCAACAAGGGGCCCGTTTTGTTTTGTTTTGTATATTGTATTGTATGTTTCACGGGTGCAATATTAAGCAACATTTTGTCCAGAAGTTTAGCAAAATCTGAATTTCTCTTCCAAATCTAGTGGTTGGAAATTACTGACCACGTGGTGGAAAGTCGTTTTCAGTCATTTTTGACAAAAAGCTCACTTTTGAGATTGAAAAACGTTGCAGATAAACTGTGTGAGAGGTCAAAATAGCCTCTGCAACATACAAAATTCATACAATATGTTCCACTGCCAATATTCCTTTAACTGGGAACTAGCCAAAAGCGGGTGACGATTTTCAGAGCAGCCTCTAACTGGGAAAAAAATATCGTCATAAACTTCCGAAAATCGCCATGACTTCTTTTAGAAAAAAACCAGTCAAATTCGTGTCACAAATTCGGAAAAGTGAGTCAGAATTTTTTTTCCAAAGTGGACCTCAAAACTAGATGGCGACATGGTACCTGCAAAGGTTAGTAATCGTCAGCTATTGAAGATTAAAATTTTTTTTCATGACGATTTTATTTTTGATGATTCAAAAAAATCGGCATGAAAATTTTCATGCCGATTTTCCATTCCCACTTTAATCGGATATTGTATTTGTATTGTATTCTGTATCCCATATGGGAAATGATTTTGTTTTGTATTGTATTGTATACAATATGCTTTTTTGGCATACAAAATCGCCCGGTTTTGTTATTGTATATTGTTTGTGCCGACCACTAGTACGTAGTCTACCAACACTATACGAAATGAATTGCATCGGACCAGCCGGTTTAAAATCAGGTAGCCAGAGGCTCACCATGGTCGTTCGAAGCGTTTCCTTACACTACAGATTCCGCTGATAATTCCAGGCAATGCAACGCACATCGTCATGTTGGATTGAGTTGGTGGACATCCCGATTCTGCGAAGGGTTACGTCTCTGGTCTTGTTGGGACTCCACCTATTTGGGTCAGCTCTTCCCCAACCTGCGGTTATGCACGTTTGACCGAGTTTTGGCTCCGCAGCTTTCGCCTTTGGCAGACAAATTGGTTGCACTGCGTAGTTGTCAGAGTTTATCGGGCGGGATAACACCAGGATGGCGACGTCGTTGTACGGTTGCCCCCACTGGTGGTGGCTTTTTCGCAAGGACTGTAGATACCCTTTAGTCTGGGATGACTGCTCGCTGTATCTACTCCACCATTGACGCTTGTTATAGACTCCAGCTCTCACCAGAAACATTTTCAGGGGAAGCAAATCGCCATAGGCCAGCGACGGCCATCCTTTTATTTGTCTAGAATGTAGGTACAGTATGCGCGAAGGATGGTGCGGTTAGGTCTTCCCTCAAAACTTCAAAATGCAGTTACACAGCCACACTTTGTAGACAGTTTGAAAAAAACCGGGCGCTGTCTATGCTTTCGCATACTTTGTGTTCCGCCACGAAAGGTAAGGTATTGCTTTTGGCGCTAAGCCAAGAAGGAAAAGGTGAACCGTGGTCGAAAAAGAAGAAACAAAAGAAGAAAAGTGAGCGCAGGAGAAGGAAAAAGATGAGAAGGCCTATCCTTTCACCGGTTCTAGCAAATGAGGTGAAGGTTTGAAAGGAAATCTGAAACAACCTGAGATTTTTGTTCTTGGCTTAGCGCCAAAATCAATACCTTACCTTTCGTGGCGGTCCATGCTGGACCGCAACACAAAGTATGCGAAAGCATAGACAGCGCTCGGTTTTTTTCAAACTGTCTACAAAGTGTGGCGCTGTGTAACTGCATTTTGAAGTTTTGAGGGAAGACCTAACCGCACCATCCTTCGCGCATACTGTACCTACATTCTAGACAAATAAAAGGATGGCCGTCGCTGGCCTATGGCGATTTGCTTCCCCTGAAGATGTTTCTGGTGCGAGCTGGAGTCTATAACAAGCGTCAATGGTGGAGTAGATACGAGCAGCATTCCCAACTAAAGGGTATCTACAGTCCTTGGAAAAAGCCACCACCATGGGGGCAACCGTACAACGACATCGCCATCCTGGTGTTATCCCGCCCGATAAACTTTGACAACTACGCAGTGCAACCAATTTGTCTGCCAAAGGCGAAAGCTGCGGAGCCAAAACTCGGTCAAACGTGCATAACCGCAGGTTGGGGAAGAGCTGACCCAAATAGGTGGAGTCCCAACAAGACCAGAGACGTAACCCTTCGCAGAATCAGATGTCCACCAACTCAATCCAACATGACGATGTGCGTTGCATTGCCTGGAATTATCAGCGGAACCTGCAGTGTAAGGAAACGCTTCGAACGACCATGGTGAGCCTCTGGCTACCTGATTTTAAACCGGCTGGTCCGATGCAATTCATTTCGTATAGTGTTGGTTGACTACGTACTAGTGGTCGGCACAAACAATATACAATAACAAAACCGGGCGATTTTGTATGCCAAAAAAGCATATTGTATACAATACAATACAAAACAAAATCATTTCCCATCTGGGATACAGAATACAATACAATACAATATCCGATTAAGTGGGAATGGAAAATCGGCATGAAAATTTTCATGCCGATTTTTTTGAATCATCAAAAATAAAATCGTCATGAAAAAAAATTTTAATCTTCAATAGCTGACGATTACTAACCTTTGCAGGTACCATGTCGCCATCTAGTTTTGAGGTCCACTTTGGAAAAAAAATTCTGACTCACTTTTCCGAATTTGTGACACGAATTTGACTGGTTTTTTTCTAAAAGAAGTCATGGCGATTTTCGGAAGTTTATGACGATATTTTTTTCCCAGTTAGAGGCTGCTCTGAAAATCGTCACCCGCTTTTGGCTCATTCCCAGTTAAAGGGATATTGGCAGTGGAACATATTGTATGAATTTTGTATGTTGCAGAGGCTATTTTGACCTCTCACACAGTTTATCTGCAACGTTTTTCAATCTCAAAAGTGAGCTTTTTGTCAAAAATGACTGAAAACGACTTTCCACCAGTGGTCAGTAATTTCCAACCACTACATTTGGAAGAGAAATTCAGATTTTGCTAAACTTCTGGACAAAATGTTGCTTAATATTTGCACCCGTGAAACATACAATACAATATACAAAACAAAACAAAACGGGCCCCTTGTTGCAGATACAATACAATAACAATACAATATGTAGGGATACAAATACAATACAATACAAAATAATTTTTGCACACAATGCCGACCACTACTACGTACACACTGTATCACTACTGTACGTACTGTACGTATGTATACGGCACCACTACTCTTCCATTTTGCGATTGTGTATAATGCCCTGTTGTGGTTTTTACGTACGTACAGTATATATGTACTGTACATTATGTAGGGTGATTCTGGAGGGCCTCTGATGTGTCAACTTGAAGAACACAAGAAAGAATGGACTTTGAGCGGAGTTACTCATGGAAGGATCTTGGGTGAAACCAAGTGCGGAACGGGTACAGCGTTCACAAAGGTGTCCTGCAATCTGGAGTGGATCAAACGCGTGATCTGCAAGCACAGCGCTTTCAGAAAGCAAGCAGATATATGTGCAAACACTGATTAATGATAAAATCAACGCGGCGGGCTTTCAAAGCGCCAACACGATCGCTTTTTATTCATAGAAAATGAGGCACGATACGATTAGTTTGAATTGAAATTATTTGTTTCTTAGCCTATGACCTTATGCCACCAGTAATCAATATTATAAATTGATCAGTTCACGGCTACAATCGCTTTTACATATTTCTTCATAACAAAAATGTGGCACGGTTGGTTTGAAGTTTTCGTCTTCTGTACATACGTACAACAATACCGTAACCGTGACACACGCGGTACGGCCGTTTTCTACGTGAAGCCCACATTCGAAGCGAGGGTGCTTTTCCTCTGGGTCATTCACAGACAACTTTATAGTTGTCTATGCTCCCGTACTGAATTGCGCTCGGCTTGTTGGACCTGCAATGGTCCATGAAATGTCTTTTCCTAAACTTCGCAAAAAATTTCGTTTCGATACGTGTTGAGCTCATCTATTTGGTGCTGTTGTTAGAAATTTTTTTGCGAAGTTTAGGAAAAGACATTTCATGGACCATTGCAGGTCCAACAAGCCGAGCGCAATTCAGTACGAGAGCATAGACAACTATAAAGTTGTCTGTGAATGACCCAGAGGAAAAGCACCCTCGCTTCGTTCCATGGTGGAAACAATAAAAAAGAGTTTGGAACAAACGCCTTGCCTTGCATCCGCAGATAATGGCGTTTTGATTACTAATGTTCTAGACGTCTAGGACGCTGGTTATGCATGCATGACCACGCATCGCATGGCGAAGGCAAGCAGCCACTAGCACATTTATATAAGGCGCCAGCCACAATTACAGCTCTGCATTTACACCGGACGTACAGTTTTGGGGTTGAGATTTGATTTTTCGGTATGGCTTCCGTTGCTCTGTTTGGAGTAGTAATAACTATTTGCGCAATTTTGGAAAATAATGGTGGGATCTACTGTTATTTATTTAAAATTTATTTATTTATTTATTTATTTATTTATTTATTTATTTATTTATTTATTTATTTATTTATTATTTATTTTTCAGTTGCTGCAGCTGCAGTACACCAACCATGCGGCATGGCCAACCTGCCTCCTCATGAGCACAAGCTCCAGCCTGACCCCATGGTCCGAATCTATGGGGGCAACCAAACCGCACCTCATCAATGGCCGTGGCTTGTCATGTTGATGAAAAGAATAAAGAATGACACTGAAGCTCGGTTTAGTTGTGGAGGAAATTTAGTCAGAGTCTCGGAGAGCTTGAAAAAAACAGACATCGTCATAACAGCGGACCACTGCGTGAGGTACCTACCTACCCTACATAGTACTTACGCACGTGACCACTGTACGTGGGTTGAAATGGGGTAAGTAAACTCGCACATGAGAAAATCTGCCACCAAAGTTTTAGCGGTGCAGTACATATTATCTTAGCAACCCGTGAAGCGTGAGCCTATTGAGACAAATTTTATAACCAATCAATAGCATGAACTCTCCTCTTTCACAAGAAGTACATAATTTTAATTATTTGATTCATAATTTGCTGAAACAGCAAGTACATTCTAGACAAATAACAGCACGTGAGCCGTTGACCTTTGGTGACTTGCTGCCCCCTAAAGCGCTTATGGTTCGAGCTGAAGTCTATGACAAACGTCGATGGTGGAGTAAATACGAGCAGCATTCCCAATTAAAGGGGATCTACAGTCCTCGGAAAAAACCACCACCAACCCCACCGCAACCGTACAACGACATCGCCATCCTGGTGTTATCCCGCCCGATAAACTTTGACAACTATGCAGTGCAACCAATTTGTCTGCCAAAAGCGCAAGCTTCTGAGCCCAAGCTCGGCCAAACGTGCATTACCGCCGGTTGGGGATGGGCTGACCCAGATCAATGGAAACCCAACAAGAGCAGAGACGTTTCCTTACCCAGAGTCAATATTGTCCACCAGCTCAATCGAACATGACGATGTGCTTTGAAGTGCCTGGTGTTCTACAGGGAAATTGTCATGTAAGAAGATGATGTATACCTACGTAGGTGCTTTGCTTAGGTAATAATACTGTAGGTACGTACGCAGTTTCAAAAACGATAATGTGAACGGCGTTTTCCCACTTTAGGGTGACTCTGGAGGACCGTTGATGTGTCAACTTGAGAACGGCAAACAAGAATGGACTTTGAGCGGGGTGGTCCATGGTTCAATGTTGGGTAAGGAGGAGTGCGGAATTGGAACGGCGTTCACAAAAGTGTCTTACAATCTGGAGTGGATCAAAAGCGTGATATGCAAGCACAGCACCTTCCGAAAGCAAGCGGATATGTGTGATAAAAAATAGTTTCATAAATCAACATGACGGGGTCAAAGCCAGGCAGGATAACTGCTAGAAAATAATTTGGCACGATAACGTTTGTACCGTAGCTACAAATTTTCGTTATTCGACTTGGAATAAGGACATCCATGATCATTGAAAAAATATTGTTCAGTATCCAGCTACGTAGTACAGTTACGAGTACTACAAGCACTAATAACTACGAGTATGTACTAATACTGTAATGTTTCGTGTATTGCCCCCCTCGAATATAGCCCCCCTCGTATATAGCCCCACCTAATCGGTGCCTATCGTCATTTGTACTCGTATATAGCCCCATATCAAAGACCGCGAAAAACGACGAAAACGAAGGTTTTTACAGCTAAAAACAGCGTTTTCGACGTGTTTCTAGCCATAGGAGTTGATGGCGCATCATTTGGGGCAGTTTGGGATACATTTTGGTTTTCACCCCTCTTGACCACTTCAGCAGAAATGGTCAGTCCTTGTCAAAAATGATAATTTTTGCGCAAGAGCAGCCTGTTTTAGACCACTTTAGCTCGTGTAAAGGCAAAATAAGCCATAAAAACGAGTTCAGGGGGTCAAATAACCTTACTTTGGTCACTAATGCAAAATGCCCTCTTTATACCCCCCCCCCCTTTGTATAGCCCCGCCTCGAATATAGCCCCCCTAATCGGGGCTTACCGATCATATAGCCCCAGGGGGCTATACACGAAACATTACAGTAACACGTGTATAGCTAGGGTATTACGTTTATTTTTCGCGTAGTACCAAATAACCCCACTCGTTTACCGCTTCCTCCTAAATTGATAATGATCAGAAATATCAGCCAAGGCGAACGACCGATGCCAACATACATTTTATTCAGTGTCGAACAACAACTTCAAACGATATTTTGAAAGATGACACCAGTGCCGGTGTCATGCATTGATTGACATTGTTTAGCCAAAAGTGGCAGAAAACAAAAGCACCATGTATTCAAAGTTACGTACCCTCAAGCTCTTACAAAATCGTACACCCTGGGTCGGTGTGGACAGTTTGAAAAAATCCAGGCGCTGTCTATGCGCCGCGTGCAAGGTGCGGCGCGCGCGTGTAGACAGTTGCGAAAGAAGCGGATTATAATTTGGCGCGCATTTCTCAACTGTCTATGCGAGCGTGCCACGCTTTGCACGCGGCGCATAGATAGCGCCTGGATTTTTTCAAACTGTCCACACCGACCCAGGGTGTACAACTTTTGTGGAAGCTTCGTGGTACACCCCCAGAAAGACATTACAGTACATAGTTGACCGAATCATATCATTATCATGTTGTCTGTCTGCCAACGGTGACTACAGGCGAACAACAGGACCACAGACAGACGGAAGAAAAGAACATAAGACCATCAGAAGATCAGATGACGACATGATCACAAAAACACAAACAGAAGCACAATAACCGTGACTCATGCGGTACGGCCATTTCCTTACATAAAGGAAACAATAAAAAAGAGTTTGCAACAAAAGCCTTGCCCTGCATCCGCAGACAATCGCGTTTGATTACTAAAATGTTTCCAGACGTCTGCGATGCAGTTTAATGTATGACGACGCATCGCATGGCAAAACAAGCTACATATATCCTTCATCGGCTGCCACTAAAAGCACAAGGCGCCAGCCACAATATAATATTATCAAGTATAGCTTTGTCTATTACACCGGACAGTTTTGAGCAGAAATTGTATTTTGTAATGGCTTCTGTTGCTTTTTCTTGGAGGAGTAATTATTTGTACAATCTTGGAAGATTATGGTGGGAATTGACCTACTTAACGCTACTTTATTTATTCATTTTTTAACTTATTTATTTATATAGGTATTTGTAACTTATTTATTTATTTATTTTTAACTTTTTATTTATTTATTTTTCAGTTGCTGCAGCTGCAGTACACCAACCATGCGGCATACGTAGCCAACCTGCCTCCTCATGAGAACAAGCTCCAGCCTGACCCCATGGTGGGAATTGTTGGCGGCAATCAAACCGCACCTCATCAATGGCCGTGGCTTGTCATGCTGATGAAAAAGAATAACACCGCGGCTAGGTTTAATTGTGGCGGAAGTTTAGTCAGAGTCTCGGAGAGCTTGAAAAAAACAGACGTCGTCATTACTGCGGATCAGTGCGTGAGGTATGTACAAAATAGTTACCCGTGAATTTTACTCTGACATCACTACCCTAGATTGGCCAATGGGCCAGTCGAAGCTCATCTGACCATACACCGTCCTTCCCGTGTACCTACATTCTAGAGACAAAACACTGGAACTATACCATTTGGGGATATGTTTTTGGCGACATGTTTCCCCCTAAAACGGTGATGGTTCGAGCTGGAGTCTATGACAAACGTCGATGGTGGAGTAAGTATGAGCAGCATTCCCAAATAAAGCGAATCTACAGTCCTTGGAAAAAGCCACCAACATTTTCGTGGAAACGTTGGAACGACATCTCCATCCTGGTTTTATCTCGCCCGATAAGCTTTGACAACTTCGCAGTGCAACCAATTTGTTTACCAAACGCGAAAGCTGCTGAGCCAAAACTCGGCCAAAGGTGCATTTCCGCAGACTGGGGATACTCAAATACCGGGAGCCCTGACAAGACCAGAGACGTGTCCTTGCCCAGAGTCAATTGTCCACCATGTCAATCCAACGTGACGATTTGCTTTCATGAGTGTGGAAGTGAAGGGGACACATGCCCTGTAAGATATGTGGACAGTAGGATAATGTACAGTGGTATGGCATGGCAGATAACTAATAGGTAGTATAATAGGTTCGCGGTCACTTCGTTGCGGTTTTTTTCGTTGCGGACATTTCGTTGCGGACCTTTCGTTGCCGCGGTCACTTCGTTGCGAGAACTTTCGTTGCGGTCACTTCGTTGCGGTTTTTTTCGTTGCGGACATTTCGTTGCGGCCGTCCTCTGGTCACTTCGTTGCGAGAACTTTCGTTGCGGGTATTTTCGTTGCGGGTCATTTCGTTGCCGGTCTAGATTTGGTCATTTGGAAGTGAGTACTTTCGTTGCCGTTCATTTCGTTGCGAGATTTACCTAAGCCTAAGCCTAAGCCTAGCCTGCAACGAAGTGAATGGCAACGAAAGTACTCACTACCAACTGACCAAATCAAGACCGGCAACGAAATGGCCGGCAACGAAATGACCGGCAACGAAAGTTCTCGCAACGAAATGACCAGAGGATGGCCGCAACGAAATGTCCGCAACGAAAAAAACCGCAACGAAGTGACCGCAACGAAAGTTCTCGCAACGAAGTGATCACCGCCGCAACGAAATGACCGCAACGAAGTGACCGGCTACCAAGTGACCGTATCCCGTATAATAATGTACTAGTATCCATCCACTCAACCCATGGTGTGCAACTTGCTCTGAGAGTTTAGGGGGACTCTTTCGTTTCGTTTCAGAAACTGCAACGTAATGTGATGCTAACTTTTTGCTTTTATTAGGATGACACTGGAGGACCATTGATGTATCAACTTGAGAAAGGCAAAAAGGAATGGACCTTGAGCGGAGTGACTTCTGGGCCGATCTTGGGTCACGACCCGCGTTGCGGAATCGGAACATCGTTCACAAGGGTGTCTTACAATTTGGAGTGGATCAAAAGCGTGATCTGCAAGCACAGCACCTTTCGAAAGCAAGCAGAAATGTGTATTAAAAAAGACTGGAACAATTTAAAACGTCCAAGCCATGATCGCTTCTTCAATAATAACGTAGCCTATGATGTACAGAAAGCGTCTCATGTTAAAAAAATAGTGATCAGGTTCGTTTATGTAGCTTGGCTTGTTCAGCCGCGAGTTTTGCCTATCTTTACCTGCAAGAAAATAGCTTACGTACGTTAACCCCTCCTCTATTTCGCAGGTCGCAGCGACCAAAATGCGACCTAGTGCGACACAAATGCGATCGCATTTGTATCGCATTAGTAGCGCATTTGTATAGCATTTGTATCGCATGTGGTCGCATTTTTGCAAACAATTTTTCCAAAAATGCTACCGGTTGCGTTCTGGACACTTTGTCAATTTTGTCGTCTGGGGTCGCATTTTGGTCGCGGCGACCTGCGAAATAGAGGACGGGTTAAGTGTGTGCTTTCGGGCATGACACAAACTGTCGCGGATGAACCTCCGTCGTTTGAGCCGATCATCATTATCTTGTTGTCTGCTCAAAGCGTGACTACATACAGGCGAACAACAGAACCAAAGACGGACGGACGGTGTAAAGATAAGAACAGCGGAGTGATGACGAAATGATGACACAGCAGACACCGAAACACAATACCGTAACCGTGACACATGCGGTAAACGGCCGAAACAAAAGCCTTGCCCTGCATCCGCAGACAATGGCGTTTGATTAGTAAATAAAATGTTTCCAGAGGTCTATGACGCAGTTTGCAGACAACGCATCGCATGGCAAAACAAGCTAGGGTACACCCTTCATCGGCTTCCACTAGCATATTATTTAGGGCGCCAGCCACAATAATATTATTAGCTCTGTCTATTACCTACACTGGACAGTTTTGAGCAAAAATTGTACCTATTTTGTTATGCCTTCTGTTGCTTTTCTTGGAGGAGTAATTATTTGTGCAATCTTGGAAAATTATGGTGGGAAATGACCTACTTAATACACTATTTTATTTATTTATTTATTTATTTATTTATTTATTTATTTATTTATTTATTTATTTATTTATTTATTTATTTATTTATTTATTTATTTAATTTATATTTCAGTTGCTGCATTGCACCAACCATGCGGCATAGCCAACCTGCCTCTCCATGAGAACAAGCTCCAATCTGACCCCATGGTCGGAATCTATGGCGGCAACCAAACCGCACCTCATCAATGGCCGTGGCTTGTCATGCTAATGAGAAGAATCAGGAATGACACTGAAGCTTGGTTTATTTGTGGCGGAAATTTAGTCAGAGTCTCGGAGAGCTTGAAAAAAACGGACATCGTCATAACAGCGGACCACTGCGTGAGGTACACACCTACCTACTGTAGTAGGTACACTAAGAATGGGGTAAACCCGGACATGAGAAAATCCTGCCAGCAAAGTTTTAGTGGTGCCGTACCGATATAGGCACATACTCATTATAGGCACAGTACACGTAACTCAAGTTTCAAGCCGACGTTGATCTTGGGCGACTTGCTGCCCCCCAAAGCGCTTTTGATTCGAGCTGGAGTCTATGACAAACGTCGATGGTGGAGTAGATACGAACAGCATTCCCAAGTAAAGGGGATCTACAGTCCTCGGAAAAAACCACCTCAACCCCCAGTGGAACCGTACAACGACATCGCCATCCTGGTGTTATCCCGCCCGATAAACTTTGACAACTACGCAGTGCAACCAATTTGTCTGCCAAAGGAGAAAGCTTCTGAGCCCAAACTCGGCCAAACGTGCATAACCGCTGGTTGGGGAAGAGTTGACCCAAATAACCGGAGCCCCAACAAGCCCAGAGACGTTTCCTTGCCCCGAGTCAATTGTCCACCAACTCAATCCAACATGACGATGTGCTTTGAAGTGCCTGGTGTTATACGGGGAAATTGTCATGTAAGAAGATGACGTATACTAGTACCGGCATTAGTACGTACACGTACACATGTACAGTACCTAAGGTACGTACGTACTGTTGTTATGTACAGTACATAGGTATGTACACAGGGCAGGGGCGATTCTCTGAAGGGAAGCTGGCCATTGGCATTCATGACGATAATTCAGTACATGCAAGATGTTGTGCACTTGTTTTAGGTACGTAGCCATAGATGTTTTTTCGTATGACGGACAGCTGATAAAAGGTTTACTACCGACGTACCTACAGATCGACGTTTTGACAGAATCCTGACTTGACCTGACGAAGACAGAAGTCTTTTCTGTCGAAACGTCGTCGATCTGTACGTAGGGTATGTATGTACGTCGGCAGTAAATTTTTTATCAGCTGTCCGTCATACGGAAAACCATCTGGCTACGTACCTGAAACAAGTGCACAGCATCTTGCATGTAACTGTATTATCGTGTCACAGGACAGGGTAGGTATTTTAGTATACGTATTTTATACTATTTTATGTAGTATACGTATGCAATGCACATAACCCAGGGCTCTTTACTACTATAGGACGTCACCCTGGCGTACTCATTGTGGTAAGGCAATGAGTACGCCGGGGTGACGTCCTATATGGTGGCAGGAGTACGCCAGAATATTTCGGTGCGATTAGTACGCCAGAATTATTTTCGGCGATGGCGTTTTAGCTGGCGTACTGCTGCTGCTGCTGCTGTTCACGCTGGCTTACTTTGCAGTGGTGGTGGTGGTGGTGGTGGGTGGTGTTGCTGCTGCAGAGTAGGCCAGGATGGCTGTTGTTTTAAGTATGTGTGTGTTGCGTGCGTGTTGTGAGTTTGCTTTCAGGTGTGTATGTATGTATATGTGATGAGTGAGGTGAAAGAGCGGCGCCCACAAGCACCTGCCCGGATGTCCGAACCTATGCAAAATGGCTAAAAGTAGGTTATAAACCCTCGGTTTTTAGCGTTGTTTAGTATTGAGCAAGCAAGAGGGGGCGGAGTTGCGGTAGGGGTGTGCGTGTAAAAATGCATCTGTGCGTATGTATTTACTGTATAGGTAGGTTGGCGTGCTGGTACTGTAGTCGGAAAAGACTGGGTGATGCGGGTTCGAATCCCGCCTGGGACATGAGTTTTTTATTTTCTAAAAGCTAGGGGGTTGCTGCACGAAAGAGTTGTGTCACTTTTTTCGCTCAGAGATCTGTCTGCAAAAAATTGCTATCAGTATTATAGATGGTGCAGTAGTAGTAGTGAGTAGTGAGTAGTGCTTGGTTGGTGGTGTGGTGTTGGTGTGCTTGCACGCGCAGCACTTTCTGCAACTTTACCCCCTGCTGCTTGCCTGCTAGTATTATGTGCTGTGCTGTGTGGTAGTAGTAGTAGTAGTAGTGGTGACTGTTGTCGTGTGCGTATGAATATGCACCCGTTTGTTTTTTTAGCATTGCTGGCGACAACTTTGTGATTGAAAGTTCGGTGGTGGTGGTGGTGGTGGTGGTACGACGCCGACGGCGACAACGAAACGGGTCGAAGAAGTCATGATACTTGAGCAATGATGGGTCGAACGTGAACGTGCTGTGTGATAGCAAAAAACTGACGAAGAACAAACACTGTGCGTTATATGTCGTCGTCGTCGTCGTCGTGGATGTGCTACATACATACAGTAGGAGAGGGAGAGAGAGAGAGCGGCTCGTTGCCGCCGCCGCCGCTCATGCGCAAGCAGCACCAAAACTGAACTGTGCGGGCGAAGAGCGCGGCACAGGCTTATATGTGTATCGTAGCCAGGTGCTAACTGCTTATGGGTTCTGCGTGTCTTTGTACGCATACATACGTGACAGCACTCGCTCACAAGAGGTAGGTACAGTACGACCGTAACAGAAAAGACAAAATGGGTGCATATGCGCGCGACGTGGCCGCGCTTGCCAATATAAAACTGCTTTATTCATGTTTTTCCATCAGTCTAGCTGTTGAGATAAGTGTCGAATGGTTGTCTGACGAATAGTTGTTTGCAAAACAAAAAAGTAACATGGCTGTTGGAGGGGCGAAATCAGCAAAAGACTTATTTTCTTTTTACACTAGTGAGCAGAATTACCGACTGTTATTGAGATTGAAAGAATTGAACGGTATGCGCTCAATTTATTCTTTTCCCTCATACGCAGACAGGGAAGCAGTGCTGCAGCAGATGCATGCATGTACGTACGTATATTTTGTAGTTCCGGTGCGCTTGTTTCCTCTCGGGATGTCGAGTTTGGAAAAGTTGACCCCTGCAAGTTCGTCTTCTTCTTCTTTTCATCCGGATCCTGTCTGTTTTGAATTTGTCACGTTTGACAAATCCAATCCAAGCAAGACATTTATTCTGTCACCAGACGACCGTAAGTGTGGCGCCAATCTTCTCACATACGAACAAGTTGTACGTACTCACGGTACTCAAGTTCACCTGTCTTACTTTGAAAATGGTGACTGTTACCTGCACGTCGAGCATCATGTCAGTTTTCATCCGGACACCGTGGACAACGAGACAGCGGAGCCCAGTCCAATTCAAAAGACAATGAAAGGTGCGCGCCAGTGTGACACAAGCCTACCGTAACCTTGACGTTTTTTATCATGGTGTCGCGCTGTTTTAGAAAGACTCCAGAGGAAAGCGCGTGCAACTGCAGTGCAAAAATTTTTCGATCTTCCTAGTTGCGGTAATAAGCAGCGACACAATAATAGCGCCCGCGGGATATGTGCCGAAAAAATGGGGGCGGACTTTATTGCAGGACCTTATCAGAGAGAATTGATAGACGTTGGAGCCGACGCTGCCTGCATTTCTCTACCGTCTAGCAGCACACTGATGATAATGCTGGATAAGCTTTTGACTGAGCAGCAGCAGCAGCGCAAACAACAGCACCAATCCTCGACGGAGCAAATGCCAGCAACTTGCGAAGAATATGGCAAGAAAGTGGACTCGCTGTCTGCTCTTCTGGACGCGTACAAAAGTCTAACGCACAGTTAGTTTCCGTCGGTTCAATGCTGTTGAGCACCTGCGCGTGTGTGCAGTGTGCACACAAAACACAAGTGTAACTTCTTTAGTTTTGGAAATGAAGGTGAAGTCGTTGACTCAAGAAAACGCGACAGCTACTGCAATGCTGCATCATTTAGAATCGATGCTAGAGCAGACGATGCAGATGTGCGATTCAATGTCGCACGAATATCTCGCATTCCGTATGCACTGAGGCACTCAATAATTTTTGGTACGTACTGTATACTTGTCGACATGCGCCATTTTAGGAGGCATGTTTTCCCAATGTCTGGCTCATCTTCAACGCTCAACACTCAATAAGAAACCGGCAGGAAGGCGTCTGATCAACTACTACGAAAAGATATGCAAGGAAGGCGTTTTGCCTGAAGAAGAAGAAGACATATGCAAATCACCATAGAGCATTGAATACTTGAACAGTCAACATGAATGTACAGTAATTAGTAGCCAACATGGATGTAGTACAGTAATTAGTAGTGTTCCGCAAACATTCTAGCTAGTCCGCAGTCATCAGAAAAAATAACACTATCCGCACATGTACGTGTATGTAGCGTTGTTTTCTTCTTTTTGCTTTCGCACCGAATGCCCACCAGTCAGCTGCACACCTTTGCTGTATTGCTCAAATTTCGCTCAAGACTGTGAACTCGCTTATCTGCAACAGCATTATTGGGCATCAGAAAAACCGTACCATACGTCAACCCAAAATACGTTTGTACTTACATAATACTCAGTTTCATCGCGAGGCTTCGTTCTTTTCTTCAACTGAAGCTGGATGTGAGCGAACAGACGCAGAACGACAGCATCCGGCGATTGCGAAGGCCAGCAGATTTTCCAGTAGGGGAGATGGCTGCTTTTTTGCCAATCGGCTTCAGGCCGATCCAACAGTTGATATTTGCTGCTTGGTCTCCAGAGTTGCTGCAAAAATACAAACAATTTACTATACATACTCTGTATTGTTGTAATTTTGCTTGCGTATGTACGTACAGTAGATGCTCTTATGCTTACGGCGGGAGTAAGCCAGAGGGTGAAGTTGTATTCCCACAGAAATATGCCAAGCTTTCCCGTTTGAACAGCCAGAATGACACCGCGCAGTTTCATCTCGTTTTTGGATACGACTGTCTAAAAAATAAGACAGAGCTTACTTATTGAGTGGTTCGATTGAAAATTTTTCGAATACCTTGTTCAAAAACTTGTGAATGATGACAGCGTTGAAATCGTCAGGGAGTGAGCGCGTGCTTGCGTGTACGCTGTTCAAATGAGGCAGAATGTGTCGGTAGTCGTCCAAATCCAAATGGACGGGCCCCAGGATGGGAACTGCAAATAACGATGTAACACATACACATGCGCATAGATATGAACAGTATAAAATAAATGCTTATACAATTGAGGGCGTCTTTCAGTTGCCAATGCACTAGGATATCGGCGAAACGGCGAATGGGGCTGGTAAAATGCGTGTAGTTGGAGAGTTTCAGCGCCCAGTGAGACACACGAGCAACTTCCTCCTTCTCCTCCTCCTCCTCCTCCTCCTCCTCCTCTCTCTGCTCCGCAGATCCATCAGTCAGTAATCCAGGACAAACATACTCCGCCCTCTGAGACAAAAAATAAGATGTGTCACTAGATACAGAAGAAAATAGCGTTGTACGCCAAAGAAATCCCAGACCAACCTTCATTGTGCTCAGCACCAGTCTGCCAGCCGCAAATAAACGCGCTTTCTTCACTTCATCCGCCTCGTCACCCACCGCTGCCCAGGCGGCGCCACCGCCGCCGGTCGAAAGACCAGCTCTCGGAGTCACCGCCCGAGCCTGAGTGGTGGTGGTGGTGGTGAAGAATCTGCTTGACTGCGCGTCGTCCCTCCCACCCACCGCTGCCCAGGCGGCGCCACCGCCGCCGGCCGAAAGACCAGCTCTCGGAGTCACCGCCCGGGCCTGAGTGGTGGTGGAGTTGTCGCTCGAAAGTGATTGCACATTCTCAATCAATTCACGAAAATCGTCACCGGCGCCACCGTCGTCCACAGCCATCCTTAGCAGGTCTAGCTGTACATACACACCACAAGTTGATTGTAGACTAAGATCATTCAGAATTGTCACATATGGTGTTATAGTAATTGAAGAAAAAGGTATGGGGGGTGTGTACCGAGCGCTGAAGTAGCGTCTCGTCGGGAGGGCGCAGGCGTCGCAAAATCGCGTTTGCGTTCTTGTCGCGGCTGATTAGTTGGAATGCGACAATTTCATTCGCCAGGAGCATAAACTCTTCGACGCAGATTTCTGCATCCACCGTGTGCTGAAAACAACAAAAGTATTTTTGTTTCTCAGAGTGTTCATAAAAAAAGACAGATATTGTACTTGGGCAGAGGGCAGGTTGAGATAGCACTCCTCGCACTGCGCGTCCAGATGTTGGCAGATCTTTAGCGTGTGACCACTGCGAGGCAACACCAATTTCTTCTTTCTTTCGCGTCGCAGCTTTGCCATTCGGTGAATAGTTTTCATCGCCAAGGATACAGCATCCTTTTTCTCTCCTTGCTTTATCATTTTCTAAAGAATGCAACAGAAAATGATTCATTCAGCTGTGTGTGTATGTGAGTACTACACACTCATGCGCATACGTATGTGTGTGTATGTAGTAAAAGAGTGAGCACTGTTCAATCGGCTGCTGCTGCTGTAATACGTACATACCTCCGCCTCCGTATGCGTAACGTGTTGAACTGAGCGGATCACCGACGTGTGAATGTCATGCTTAATCAGACTGCCGGTGATAGGACACAACTCCATCAAAACACTCACAGCTAAGCGGTCTTCATTCGGCAGTAAACTGCACAGGCGCGTCAGCCAAGGTGGCAACATCGGGTATGACTGTAAAGAATAATAAAACACGCGAGTATTGCAGACGAAGACGCTTGTGCGACACTCACCCTCTACTTGGTTCTTTGTAGGCCTTACCAGGGCTTGAAAGAAAACGGTTTCTCCTCGCTGCTTCACCGCATCATACAAGCGTCCCTCTTGGCGAATAAACGCCGTGACATCAGCAATGTGCACCGTTATCTGCAAAAATGCGCTGCAATGCACATAATCCGGCTACTGAATAATAAATTTGCAAAGTTTATCATTTTTTACATTTGTGTGGCCATTCGCCAAGTCGGCGTTCAAGTCATGTTCTAGCGCATCGTCCATATCCTCAAAAAAGAATCGTCTGCGTGAATTGCACTGCGTACGCACTGTATGTTTTAGTGTGTATGTGAATATTGTACATACTTTCGCAGACGCTGGGTCTACAGTGAAAATGACATGCCCCTTGCGCAAATCCACTCTGTTCCATTCTCTATCTAGGATTGCCTAAACCCATTTTTTCTCAAAGTTTATTACAAGACAAAGGCAGCAGCAGCAGCAATCGTATGTACAGCAGGCATACCTGAATATACTGGTCCCACTCCTTGCACATTGTCTCCGCTTCCATGAACTCCATCTCGTCCGCCTCGCCCCAGTCAGCAAAAGACGCTTCTAATCTTTTGGCGCTCATGATCTTTCGTCGTTCCAATTCATAGGCATCCACTTCCGCCGCTATTTCAGGCGTCAAAACACTTTGAATAACCCTATCAAAATACAATGCACAGGATACGACACATGTGCAAAGTAGAAATCTTGACGCAGTGCAGCACTTCTCACGCACGGCAAGGAAAAATTTTCATCATCATCATTTACCATTGCCACTTATTGTTCACCACGTGCGGCTCGGCCGTGAAGTAATGTTCGCCATATAATCTGGGATTTTTCATCAAGTCTACACGAACAAAACCTGGCATTGTAGCAGACTGTTCTACTATTGCACAAGCAGCCACCTCTTCATCAGATGAGACAGTACCTGAACGCTCCGGAATGTTTCTGAATGCCTGTTTCGGATCCAACAGCAGATCTGGAATGTGTTCTTGTGCCGATTGCAGTGGCTGTGAATATGGGCGCAGTTTGAGATGAGTAGAGATAGGCGAGTATTGCGTGAAGTCCAGCTTTCCGAATATCCTGCGTGGGTGCAGCTTTTTCAGAACGCGAACAATCTGTAAAAAACATAACGTGACTGTATTTTCAAGTCGTCTCATATCCGGGCGGATATCCCTTTAGTTCTTCCAGCACTTCTATAGAAGTGTAGATATCACACCCCGTTTTATCTACCAAAAGGACACACCATAATTTTTCTTCAAATTTTTTGACTGTCTACATACTTTGTCTACCAAATATTTTCAAGATCTACATAACCAAATCTACACAATCTGAAAATCAACTGTGTAGACAAATCGCTCCATCTACATACTCAAATCTACACAATCACCAAAATTATTTTTCTACACAATCAAGGGAAAAATGTGACGATCTACACAACTGACCATCTACACAATCTTTCGTTTGCATTTGTTTAGCATATTACTTTGTATACATACTTGTATACCAGACCGCAGGAACAGTCCTCAACCATGTAATCAACCATGTAATGGAGTATAATTATGTGTACGTATGAACGCCGAGCCGATGCAAGGCAACAAATGGGCGGGTGAAGCTAAGGCCGAGATTTTTCGTTTCTTTGAACAGGAGGCGCACGGGAAGAGCAGCGTAAGGGTGCAGGTGATCCCCCTGGTGAACAAGGTGGACTTCCGCTTGATAGCGGGGAATGTGCAGGCTTCCCTGTGCGGCGAGTTAGGGGATGTTCAATAGTTAAATTCATGTGACGGGAGTCTGCTTAGCTCACAGTAAAATAATTCCTCGTAAATAATTTCTCAACAGCTGCCCCCGCTTCCTTGGAAGCCATCACAGTGAGCCCTGTGACAGGAGATGACACTGCGTCTCTTCTCAGCACCCAAATCTGTTGAGAAATTATTGCGTTTAGGTTTAGGTTCCCTATTTTTGTATGCACTTTTTTGTGTAGATGGCTTCATCTACATTCCTTCTGACCACTAAGAGTTCGCTGTGAAACTCACCTCTTTTCCAAAATTCGCAGCCAAACATTCTATTGACTGGTTGCGCTGAGTAATTCTGGGTTGTTGGGAGCATAGCCTACTTGTCACATTTGCACGGATTCTCAGCGCAAGTTGTACTGGCAATTTCACCCAAGAGTTCGCTGTGAAACTCGCGTCTTTTCCAAAATTTGCGACAAGTATTCTACCAATCAATTCCTTGAACTCTCCTCTTTCAAATGAGCTACCATGTTCATCATTCGTTGAAGCGGCAAGTTCAGAAAAGCTTAGATGTCCAAAACAACCCCCGTGTGTACCCCGTGTCCGGGTTTACCCCACAGTACCCTACTTGTCACATTTGCACGAATTCTCAGCGCAAGTTGTGGCAATTTCACCAATCGAAAACGATTGTACTGAATCAGTGTACAATGGAGGGGTCAGCTTGTAATCACCCAGCGCAACCAGTGAATAGAAGCACGTGAAGTTGGACACAAGTCTGCATTTGTCCTTCAATATTTCACAAAGCGGCTGGAGTTTCCTTGTGAACTTTCTTTCATGCCTTGCAAAATAGATCGTTGTATCAAAAATATATAACTCTAGCATAGACGACTTTGTGTAAACGGATGAAACCATCCCTGGCGCAGATTCGCCCCAAATTATTTAGGTTTTTGGTAGGCATCTTTGACAGGGATGGCGCGAATGTTCCGTATTTTTATGCACTATATTGTGTAGATGGTTTCATCTACATTCCTTCTGACCACAAAGTTTTCGCTGTGAAACTTGCCAACTTTTCCAAAATTCGCAGCCAGACATTTTGTCCTAAAAAATATTTTACTAAGCGCTGGAGTTTCCTTGTGAACTTTCTTTTATGCCTTGCAAAGTATCTGTAGACAGTAGTATCAAAAATATATAATCCCTGTATAGAGGGATTATATACAGGGATACAGGGATTATATATTTTTGGTTGTATCAAAAATATATAACTCTAGCTGAGGGGAAGAATGGACGACGTACTCTTGACAGTTGAGCAGAGTCCCCTCGCGGGAACTTTTAATTATTGAACATCTCCTTTAGTTAGACGCCAGCTGGCGAGATAAGCTGAGTTGGTAGTACGCGGAGCTTCGTCATGATTACATGGTACCAAAAATATATAATTGGGCTTTTGGGAGAAGAATGGAACACAGTGCAATCGAAGGAGGCAATCAGACGACCTCATATTCCCTTTTGATCATTCGACAGCTAGCCGGTGTTCCTAGGAGAGGGCGTCCATTAGATTGTGTCTCATGTGTTACACGATGGTGAGTTTCAAACTCACGGTGAATTCACCAGACTCCTTATCATGCTTCATCACATACTTACGGGGAATTCACCCTTTTTGGTATGGTGATGGTATGGTGATGTACAGGGTGTCCCACGTAAACCTTCCTAGTGATCAAGGCTTATCTTCCGTATTTACATTAGCAAGCTGATATACTTTTCCCAGAAACCCAAGAATATGCCATACTTTGTGGCAAAATTTGAGCCAGGTAGGTAGGTCAAGCAGGAAGCCCTGTTGGATGAGCTGCTTTGAGCTCATCAATTCCGTATTACTATCTGTTTTTTCCTGTTTTTCAGCAGTGTTGAAGAGCGCTTCTCTGGAAATGCACCTTGGGTACCTTTTTTTGGTCCAGCAGCCATTTTCCAAACTAATTGGGACTTCCGCATTACATTGCTGACCAGTTTGCAATTTAACCCCTCCTGTATGCTGAAATATGGCTGTTGATAGGCCCAATTTCCCCCCCCCCCCCCCACTTTCCCGCCACTTTTTTCAAAAATTCTGAACATCATTCTACTCCATTTTCTTCGCAGATTTCGGTTTGGGGCATGCCCCTTCCATATTTTGATGAATACACCATAAAAATTTATTAAAATGATCAAATTGGCCAGAATTACCGCGTTTTGGACTATATCACGCCATCTGACAACTGATCATGGACTATCTGCTGAAGAACAGGAAAAAAACAGATAGTAATACGGAATTGATGAGCTAGATCATTAGGTAGGTATACGTGGGCCCTCTAGGACGTAAGATGTGTAGTCAGGGTGTTAGGTAGGGTACTGTGGGGTAAACCCGGACACCTAGTATATCTCAGCAACCATACGACCGATTGCTACAAAAGTATTCTACCGAATCGATTCCTTGAACTCTCCTCTTTCAATATGAGCTACCATTGTTCATCATTTGCTGAAGCGGAAAGTTGAAAAAAACTTAGGTGCCCGGGTTTACCCCCTGTCCGGGTTTACCCCACAGTACCCTACATGGTACTTCAGGCGCGTTTCATAGTTTAGGCGCGCTTCCGCCTCAGTTTTCAGTTGTCAGAGGCCCAAAATTAGTGTGGTAGTTTTCAGTTGTCAGAGGCGCGAAATTACAGTGTGGTAGGTGTGAGGTAGACCACTCCATGTTTTGAATCTTTCTTCATCTTGATGATTCTTGATCTTCTAAAACAACTCTTTAAACTTTGTGCATTTTGACCTGTAATCTTTGCTCGTTGGAGATATCAGGTATGGAACTGTTGTTACGTTGTTACCTCATGCTCGTGTTATCTGATACCTGTAGCCCAGCGGTATTATACGTGTCCGTGTTCTAGCCGTGATCTTGTTGAAGTCATGTCTTGTCATAATGCAATACGGTAACATGCCTTGTCATGCCTTGTCATAAGTAATGGTAAAGTGCCTTGTCACACATAATATATAATATCTTTGTCATAATTTCGAAATACACAGCAATATGCACAATAATATCAAGGAGCTATAAGTAGAGGAGACGTCACTCCCCCAAATATCGGGAGGTGAAAGTGTCCGGAGGTCCACGTGATCTAGCTTCCGGTTTTCTAAGGTCTGTGGCATGCCATAGAGGCCAAATCAAGCCAAACTCAGTCATACATATACCCCAACTTTCTTCGATCTTTTCAATGGTGGGGTCGGCGTTAACCCATCCCCAACTGGTATGGCCGAAAATGGCCGTTTATCAGCTTTTTGGAAAAAGTAGGGTATTTTGCAGGCCTCAGTACAAAACGCACAGAGCCAGCCAAATGCTGTCCTTCTCAAATTCCACCACCAAGGGTCCAAAGTCCCCAGTGGTGGTGTTAACTCCTTCCCCACCACACTGGCAACCTGAGAAATTGTTGAAAAACTGCCTTTTCAAATGCATTTCTACCCAAATATGCCACCCTAGTGCAGTCAAGCAGAGAAAATTAGAGCACCCTACCCTAGTTTTATGCGTAGATTTCAAAAATGAAACTGGTTTTTCCATTATCCCATGTTTAAGGCCTGATAAACCCGATTTTTCATGTGTTTCGAATGAAAAAGTGTACCAAAAGCAATTTTTTTAAAATCAGGTACCCTGACCTAATTTTATGCGTAGATTTCAAAAATGACCTTAATTTTTAAATTAATCCATTTTTAAGGCCTAATATACCCGATTTTTTACTTGTCTGATCAAAAAATGGCATAAAAAGAGGCTGCTTAGGCCTTAAAAATGGATTAATTTAAAAATTAAGGTCTTTTTTGAAATCTATGCATAAAATTAGGTCAGGGTACCTGTTTTTAAAAAAAATTGCTTTTGGTACACTTTTTCATTCGAAACACATGAAAAATCGGGTTTATCAGACCTTAAACATGGGATAATGGAAAAACCAGTTTCATTTTTGAAGTCTACGCATAAAACTAGGGTAGGGTGCTCTAATTTTCTCTGCTTGACTGCACTAGGGTGGCATATTTGGGTAGAAATGCATTTAAAAAGGCAGTTTTTCAACAATTTCTCAGGTTGCCAGTGTGGTGGGGAAGGAGTTAACACCACCACTGGGGACTTTGGACCCTTGGTGGTGGAATTTGAGAAGGACAGCATTTGGCTGGCTCTGTGCGTTTTGTACTGAGGCCTGCAAAATACCCTACTTTTTCCAAAAAGCTGAAAAACGGCCATTTTCGGCCATACCAGTTGGGGATGGGTTAACGCCGACCCCACCATTGAAAAGATCGAAGAAAGTTGGGGTATATGTATGATCTGAGTTTGGCTTGATTTGGCCTCTATGGCATGCCACAGACCTTAGAAAACCAGAAGCTAGATCACGTGGACCTCCGGACACTTTCACCGCCCGATATTTGGGGGAGTGACGTCTCCTCTACTTATAGCTCCTTGATAATATACACAAATTCATAGGCAAAATGTGTAGAAATGAGCCAAGTTATTATGTCTAATTTAGTAGATCTTTAGCAAATTTCTGCACAATTAGACACAATCACGGGACATAATTTCATCCATCAACATAATTTCAAAAAAATTTCATCCATCCACATACCTTTCCACATATGCATTCTATCGTCTACATAATCTGGAGTTTTGTCTACCTAATCGCACAATTTAGTAGACAATTTTAGTAGATAAAGCATGATTGTGTCTACAAAGGGTGTCATTTCTACACAATCTTTGTTATTGTGTAGATTTTCCCATACAAAATTCCTTGAATTGTGTAGACAGAAATGTAATTGTGTCTACAAAAGTTGTGTGGATTTTTTCATCCCATCTACACAATTAAAAAGATTGTGTAGACAAATATAGGTAGATCTTTTATGTAGATGTCTACACAATTGAAAATTTTTTTTAAAACATCTACATATTGGTTGTGTAGATCTTTTATGTAGATTTTTTCAGAGATCTACACAATATGAATTATGTAGACAAGTGGAACAACTAAAGGGATATCGTGTCCTCGGCTCTCTCTCTCTCTCTATTGGGTCGTGCTTTGCCCCTATACAGCTGGGAAGACGCGTGTGCATACGTTGTTTTCGTTTCTCGGCGCATGGGGGCAAAGCAAGGCTCTTTACAGTGTAGGCAGCTCTATCAGGGGTGTACAGTATTTCTATTTTTTTACCCCTCCCTCGCATTCGTCTCCTTTCAACGGAGCTTGCTCGAAAATGGCACGTCCATATTTGCCCATTGCGGTGGGGGACGAAGGGGGCGAAGGGGAGAAGACTTCCACTGCCACTTCATCCCCGTTCAACGCATCCAGCAAACAATTCCCAGACACTGAGATAAAGCCATTGATCCAGCCACGCTGCGCTGTTGTCAATTTCAAGATGCCCTGCAAACAGCATAGTACACTCAAAACACCATGATTAGACAGTTCGATTCTTGAGCTTCATCTATACAATGTGAGCGACCAGAGATTACACACATGCTCCATACCTTGACATATTTGCCGTTAGTGATTCCTCGTTCCACCACGGTGGCGTCTTCATACTCTTGCTCAGAATTAGGCGACAGTGTTCGCTTTTGATCGCCCATCTGAAACAGCAGCACTTCAAAACAAGCAGAACATGATCGATCATATTGAGTGAGCGAACTACACAGTATTTGAATGAAAGTAATGATAAAAGATATTTCACTTCGTGAAACAATATCTGCACTGAAGCACACGAGAAAAAATTTACTATTTGGAACCAAGGCACAGGTGCACACACACAATTAACAACAACAACAACACCAAACAGGGCTACGAACACACCATCGAAGAAGAAGAAGAAGAAGCGATAAGAGGCGCCTGCTTACGGCACAATAGCCACTGACCTAGTACGAAGGCGACGAATAGCCAATCGTTTACTTTTCTGATACTGCTTAAACTCTGCTCTTTTCTGTTTTTCCTTTGGGCGATGTGCCACCTGTCGATAGTGCGAAGCAAAATTGTTGGTCTGAAAATACAAGTATACCGTGTTGCACATGTTGAAACATGAAAAACTCATGCAAAGACAAGCACGCATACTCTATGTCGCTGTCTCTTCAGCTTCTTTTTCCGTGCATAGCGCAACTGGGCCATCTCAAATTCCAAGTAGCTCCCAAAGTTCTCCGCTCGTGGAGCCTTCCGCAGGCGATTCTTTTTCTCTCCCCTATAGCGCCTTTGGGCAGTGACCTATTTGAAAAAGAGACACATACACTTCTATGCTCCATCATAGCTGCTGTGGACGTGTGCCAATTTGTGTATGCCGGTTTTTTTACTCAAATATGTACATACCACATTCGTTTGCTGTTGAACAGTACCACATTCGAATGACACATAGCTGCATATGCAATACCACGCAATGCCAGTAGTGCGCTTAGCACATACAAGTGTACATACATACCGCGCTCGAAGATTGACCACGACGTCCAGCAGAAGAGATAACACGTCTTTGGGCAGTGACCTATTGAACAAGAGACACACATGCTCCATCATAGCTGCTAAATGGTGGGCGTGTGCCAATTTGTGGATGCCGGTTTTATTCGCTTGCTGTTGAACAGCACCACATTCGAATGACACATAGCTGTATATGCAATATCACGCAATGTCAGTACTGCGCTTAGCACATACAAGTGTACATACATACCGCTCTCGAAGATTGTCCCCGTCCAGCAGAAGAGATAACGCGGCGTACGCCATCAACACCCTCAAAACAAAAAATATACTGCACGTACATGCTTGCGCTTCTTCTGCTACTGTGAACATTGCATACCTACAGAAATTAGCTGATGCTTACCGCACTCGCAGACACCGTAACAGTAAGCCCCGGGCGAAAATCAGATGAAGGACGCGCGGGCAGCTGCACCAATCCTCGAGCAACCACCCCAGAGGCGACCACGCCGCTCGCCTGAGCTCTCGTAGTCACCGCCGGGGTCAGCTGCGCCAATCCTCGACCTCGAGCAACCACACCAGAGGCGACCACACCGCTCGCCTGAGCTTTCGTAGTCACCTCCGGCATTCTGGCCTACACACACGCAGTAAAAAATACGTAAGTTCACTCAAGAAGGAGAAGCATGCGCTGTCAAATGTACTCGCACCTCCTCGCCCTCCTCTACCCGCCGCTTTTTTCTCTCTTTCGTCGCCACTGACTCGTCCTGCTCCTGCAAGCATACATGCACAGTATAAGTCCCACGTGAAGCAAGCTCTCACAATGGTCAAAAAATATACTGCACGTACGTATGTACATGCTTGCGCTTCTTCTGCTGCTGTGAACATTGCATACCTACAGAAATTAGCTGATGCTTACCGCACTCGCATGCACCGTAACAGTAAGCCATGGATGAAAATCAGCCGAAGGGCACGCGGGCAGCAGCACCATTCCTCGACCTCGAACAGCCACACCAGAGGCGATCACACCGCTCGCCTGAGATTTCGTAGTCATCTCCGGGGGCAGCTGCACCAATCCTCGACCTCGGCCAACTAAGCCAGAGGCGACCACGCCGCTCGCCTGAGCTTTCGTAGTCACCTCCGGCATTCTGTCCTACACACACGCAGTAAAAATACGTAAGTGCATTCATCAAGAAAGAGAAGCATGTGTTGTCAATGTACTCGTACCCCCAACAACGAAACCAACCTGCAACTTCGACGGAGAGTCCGAAGGAGCCTGGGACTTTTCTGCTTCCTTCCGCTTCTTTTGCTCTGCTGCCACCGCTGCTTCCTCCTCCTGCTCCGCCTTCCGTTTCTTTCGCTCTTTCGCCGCCGCCGCCGCTGCTTCCTCCTCCTATATACGTACAAACACAGCATATATCAAGCGAAGAAGAAGAAGAAAGATCTCACGATGGACAAAGGCATATTAAACGGTATTCACCTTTTTACGCCTCCCTTCCTCTTCGAGTCTTCGGAGCGCAGCCCGCCTCTCCTCCCTTTCCTTTTCCCGCAGGCTCAGTCGCGCCTTTCGTTCACTCGGTGTCTCTGGAGTAGCTTTGTACCTTGGCGTCAGCTGCACACTCGCCATATCCTCCTGTACGAATACAGTAGTAATCAAAGCACATACATACATACTATAAAGTATAATATGCAGATAATACTGAGGAAAGAAAAGCCATTTACCTTATAATTGCCTCTTCCCGGAGCGTCCGATGCATCGCTTAACTCTCCCTCCTCCTCCTCCTCTGCACACACCTTGCTGAGTGGTCGTTTTCTGCGTCCCGGCCTTTGCTGTTGATATCGCCCCACTTCCTCTATTGGCATCAATCCTGCCTGACCGACTGGCGTGCGCAGCTCATTCAGACTTGTCGGCACCACAGACTTCCAGTCGCACTGTAACAAAAAATGCTCATGAAGAAATATTTGCATACGCCTCTGATCTTTTAGGTGCAAACTTCTACCGGATTGCTCTGCAGACGCTCCAACACCAGTTCGAGATATCTGACAAGCGGCATAGTCTTGGCTAAAAAAAATGCACAAAAAACATCAGTACAACTGTGTCTCTTCCTGCTGCTATTGAGCATGCATAGTGTAGTGCAGCCTACCAAGCTGAACTTGCTTTACCCCTTGTTCTATTCCAGCTTCCATTTTGCCAACGAAAGTACGGGTTGGGGAAGAGGCACATGTTTTCCTGGACAGCTTCATCACTTTGTACGATACCTCCGCGGCGTAGATCAAATGAGACGTTGAGCACCATGTTACGAACAAGGTAGTCCAAAAATTGCAGTAGAAGACGCCCGCGCTCAGCCAAAGTGGGCGGTGACCGCGCCGACTATAACAGCGAGAGAGAGACATTGCACACAGATACAAATGCGTAGAGACGATGTGTAAAGCTAACCCGCCATCGTCGCAAGATCAACAGGTCATCATTGAACGCACTTTCCATCAACTCAAAATCCACATCCTGGCCGCTCTCATCATCCAAGCACTGCAACAAAGAAAGCTTGCAAATGCATCACGCCGCCGTTTCCTGTGCATAGTATGCAACGAAAGAAATAGTAATTGATACTCGATTTGACAGTCGTGGCAAGATTCCCTGCTCGGTGAGGAAGCAAGCAGCAGCCTGCATGCACAGTACACTTTTGAAGATGGGCTTGCCGGCGGTGTTGAAAGGCAGCTTATGCTCACGGCTCAGCTTAGGGCCGTCTGCTTTACTCAACACTTTGAGCACTTGCCCCAGCTCCGACACCAGACCATGCGATATTTTGTTCATCTCTTTCAGCAATACGCCCAATTTTTGATGTTCCGATGCTTTATCCGTTATGCTACAAAAACACAAGCGCAAAACTTTGCTTTTCATACCTAACGTACGTACACATACGGTAGGTGCAGTGTGTGTGTGAATTATGTGTGTAAATACTCGAGCTCCACACTGTCCGAGGCAACATTCAGGATACAAATTCTTTGTCTCGAGAGCGGCTTATTGCGAAAATAGCGCGGATACGGCGCGTACGCCACCCTTGTAATCAAAGGGGCTTTCCCAGCCACCAACTCATGCAGTAAGTCTTTTAACACCTCCCCGTAGTCGCGACCCTACAAAACAAGCATACACACGCACACATACAGTACTGCACAGTAGTCTCACCAAGAAAGCCTGAATGATGCTCTCTAAAGAACTATAGTACGTATATACATGTTCTTCGTAGCTTCGCCGTGTTGCAGACGCTGCAAGTCCAAGGTCTATGTCGCTATGTTCGCCTGCCAGAGCGCTATGACAGACAAAGGAGCCGAATCCCTTCAGGTAGATTGGGGCATTCTCGGCTTCATGGCCCACTCTTTGCAGCTGTCGTACTATTGCCTCTGCCTCCGCGTAGAAGTTGGCAGGAGCGGCGAACACTGAAAAGCACGCAAACCAACAGCACACATGCAAAACATTCGCATAGTACATACACATCGCACAGAAAGAAGCAAGGTCAGCAAGAAAATTATCAAAACAGAGCAGCTCCTTACCATTCTTAAAGTGTACAAGCAGTTCGGTAGCAGCTTTCACTGATTGCGGTGAAAAGGGACACTGATTTGCAGCCATAGAACTTGTCAGACAATCGATCCCTGGACCTCTTGTGATCTGATGATCGATGATGATGAGGTGACTGATGATGATTTTTGAATAAAATCCTTTACGCTTCACCTTTTTTTCTGGCTGCATTTTCCAATATTATTTGATGTGCGTACATACGTACAACATACGTTAGCAGCTAAGTACACCTAACTTGCTTGATCCCACATTCGCCATACGTTTGGCGAATGCGACATGAAAATAGCATCCATCACACATCAAAAAATGCAACCAGAAACGGTGGGAAAAGAACTTTTTATCTTCACTTTCGTCGCGGTTTTCAGCTCAAGAATATTTCACAATCATATCACCTTTCTTCCACAACTTTCCCCTCAGCAAGAAGCAAACTGGCAATCGACCAAACGTCGTCGCTCGCTCGCTGCGCGCAAAACTATTGTACGCGCGGCGCGAGCGAAG